>APFE030735203.1:50867-180559 GCA_000404065.3 Pinus taeda | reverse complement strand
GAAAAGAGTAGGATAGAAGAAACAAGGAATGAGTTGAGGAGGAAGAAACTTTGTTATAGCTACAGAGAACCATGGGTTCCTAGGCATAGGTGTATGAGCAAGGAAAATTCCACCTCATGGCAGTAGTATTGGGATGGTGAAGAAGTGGAAGAACAGGTAGAAACTCACGAGGAAGAGCATATTAATAGCAAGGAAGAGCATCCACGGATGGAGACAAAACAAACCACTCTAGCCAAGCTCTCTTGTGTTCCCGTATATAATACCTTATGAGTTCAAGGATTTTTGCAAGTGTGGTGAGTTATCATCCTCATTGATGGCAAATTTACTCATAACTTCATAAATGCATCTTTGGTAGGCAAGAGGCACTTTCCAACTGAAGAATTTGAAGGCTTTGATGTAGAGGTGGCTAGAGGATGCATAATTCCATGTTTGAGGAGGGTCCCACATATGGAACCAAGGATAGGGAATTACACCCTCACTTATGACTTATATGTGCTAACAATAGTTAATACTAATGTGGCGTTGGGGGTCCAATGGCTCATTTCCATAAGAAGGCACATAAAAAACTATCGCACTATGGAGATAGAGTTTGTCGCACAAAATGGATAATGATTACTATTGAGAGGTATGATCAACAATGCTCCAAGAGTGGTCATGACTAAAAGGATGGAGGGTATAATTAGGCATGGGGGCATAACATGGGTTGTGTTGACAAAACATTTTCTGGTACCGGTCAGGCATCAATTTTATCTTGTTCCCGACGCTTTAATGACATCCTTTTCTTCACATCATTTTTTATTTTTTCATCCTTCATTTAAGCCGACAACACCTCAACATTTTATGGTGTCGTTGTCAGGGACTAGTATTTTGTCCTTCGTTTTTATGACATTTCATCATTATCATCTTCTTCACCCATCAACTGACACATTTTTTGGCGCTTTGACATCCTTTTTCATTTGTTCACCTTGTCCATCATCACCAACAATTTATGGTTTCTATGTGCACCTTTAGCACCTGGACATTTGGGTTAGTTTCTTGTTTGGGTGGTGACTCCACATATTTATCCTCCCACAAGAGCTTATACTAGAAGAAATCTTGGTAGCTTGGTTAACCCTACTCCTGATCCTGAAAAGGCTCTTAGAGCTCGATTAAAGAAATTACATTATAGTAAGCATTTAATATTTCTCGGGTAGGAAGCCCTCCTTGGTATCCATCTTCTTTACCCTCACCCGGGGATAGATATTTTATGTTCCTCGTTCTTGACTAAATTTTTGGTTTGTGCCTTTTGGATTTTAGAGTTAGATTGATGTTCAAGTGGCAACTCCATTTCTTTCATTTTTTGTAAAAAAAATTACTAGAAGCTCCCTTCTTGTACTTTCTTGAACAAGGATCTCTCTCTAACATCCATTAGCTTATGAGTAGGTCATTGTGAATATCCTCGTGATATTCTATATTCAACCATTAATAATTTGCCTTATGTTAAAAGCAATACTGCAATTTTTGCTAGAGATCATCTTGTGAAGTCTTTGTTTTTGGATATTTTGCGTCTCTACATGTTATAATCACGAAGACGTCAAGATGCAACTCTTTGTCCTTTCCTTGGAAGGTGATGCTATGAAATGGTTTTATCATTTTCCTAACAATTCCTTTGATTCTTTACAAGCTATTTTTAATGCCTTCAAAAATAGATATGCAGATGAAAGGGGTTCACCTTGTGCCACTAGCTGATCTAAAATTGGAGTAGGTGATTTCTTCCTCTTTTCCAAAATCAAATAAAAACAAAAATAGGACCATGTTGACGCTTTACAAGATAAGATGGGTCTTGAAACAAACAGGTTTTTCCAATGTCTCTTCAAGTCATGGATTAGTCTTCACATGTAACTTAACATAAGTAACATAACAACACATAACTCATGCATCCATAATGAATAGATAACAAAAGATTTATTGACGAAGTTCACCCCTCTTGGGCTACATCTCAGGGCTTGCCAACATAGCTAGACCACTCATATATTCAATAGAAAAATGGAGTACATAAACAATTAGTTGATGGTAAACATGTGGTTATTACCCCTACAAGGTAATGTTCTATTGCAAAGAACTCTCACAAACAGCAACAACACAAAGCATATCCTACAAAGAAGTCATACTCCAACTGAAATGAGCTAAAATGAGCATGTAAGCACTTCAATTCCACATTGAAGCACATAAACAAACTTCCCTCAGCATAACATAATGAGAAAATTGAACCTAAGTTGAACCCTACAAGTTACAGTTGTTGCAGTATACTTTTGAAGGTGAGAATACCCCTGCAAGGCAATCTCCATGTCCAAACACCTTTTAGAACTGCTTCCTAAACTTGATTGATCCATACACCTTTTGTCACAAGCCTGCAAAAAAGGATCCTTAGATGTGCTCAAATAAAAAATTAGAGGTCACCAATAGATTCAAAACATCCAAAAACCCCTAAGTGCACTCTTTATGAGCTCAATTTGGCCAAAAATTTCAAAATATATAGCTCTCCAAAGCTCCTTATGAGTTTTAGAGTTAATCATCCTACAAATCAGAGCATCTGTCTAACGGTCCTACAATTCAACCCCAAATTACGCTAACCGAGCGACAAAATCACCATTCGTTGGTGCATTTTGTAGGTTCATTAATTTTCCCAATGACCCCTTAACTCCGAAAATCATGGCCATATGGGCCACATGGGTTTGAGGGTTGGGCCTTAACGTCGACCCCGTCGGTTTAGCCCCTAAGCATGAGGTGGTGGTCACGTGGATGCCACAGGTCCAAGGGTGTGGCTTAACTACGTACCCTTCCTGTCGAGCCCCAAAACTATTCACGCATGGTCATATTCATGGTCGATAGGACTTGGGGTTGGCCCCCTTTTTGATGCGCCCTTCCACCTTAGCGCTAAACTGTCAAAGCTTGTGGTCATGTGGGTTGGTGTATGACCCTGGGGTTGGCCCCCTCACCTTAGTGTATCTGCCTTGGTGCTTAAGTTTGGATCCGATGGTCTTGTGGACGCACATGGGATAAGGCCTATCCCAAGCCCCTCCTTCATAGCGCTTAAAGCTTCGCCAGTGGTCTTATCGATGGAGTAGTGACCCAGGGACGAGCTAAGGTCCTGAGCCCCTCCACCTAGCGCTTTCTCCTTTGGTTTGTGGTCCAGTGTGCCACCTGTGACCTTAGGTTGGGGCTAAGCCCCAAACCCTTGGCTCCTCTACCTGCTGTCTCGTGGGTGCGTGTGGTCGGGCGCCAGGGTCTTAGCCTCGACCCCTTCCTCCAAAAGGTGACATAACAAACCTTATATATAGGTTCTTACCATATGTTAATAATACCATGGAATAGCCCAATGGTAGAGCACTGGAATGCTGAGTAGAAGGTCAGGAGTTCGAATCCCCGGAGGTCCATTCGGCCCATACCAAAGTTTTGGTCTATGTTGGGGTGCCACGTGGGAGCCCATGACTGGGTGATGTGGTACCACTTCATTGGTCCACATCAACCTGTACAAACCAATCAAATGTGCCCAAAACCAGCGAAGCATAGGATGCCAAGTGTCAGCCTGTCATTGGGACTTACCTTGCATAGTCACCCTGCTGAATTAGCGGTACGATCAACTCAGTCAACAAACTTGTTCAAATTTTACCTATTTGGGAAAACAATCAGAATGCGATATCTGGAACATATGGCGTCAGATTGAGGTGAAATGAACATCATTGGATTCAAAATGATGAGCACTTCAACTTGATGTTAGTTTCAATAATTTTGGGTGCTTTCGTTTTTGAGTTAAAAATTGATCACTTGATCACTAGCACTATGAAGAAAGATGAAAGTAATAATGTAAAAGACCCAGCTATTATAGAAAAGTTTAGAGAATGCACCGCATCAATCTTTGCCATATTGCAGACCTTATGAGTATTTTCATGATGAATCCACATATGTCGTTGCAAGAAGGACCCTCAATAGTGGAAAGGCAGGGTTAAATGATCAACTTGATATTGATAATGAAAAAGAAAATGATAAGCATCTTATCAATGAATTCACTAAAATGATTGTAGACGTGCAATTCAGTTAAGCACAATTGATGAAACCCATGGAACTTAATCAAGAGAGGTTAATATAAAATGATTCCAAGAAAATGAGATCCATGCACACCAGGTTATTATCTATAGAAGAAAAGCATGCTAAGGAGCTGTAAATCATGGAAATTAATCACTCTAATAAGATGAACACCATGCAAAATCATTTTATTACCACAGAGGAAAACCATGCCAAAGCAATAAAAGATATGGAAGCTGGTCAGATGTGTCTTCGAAACAAGCCACTGACCATGGAGGAAAATCACGCCAGTGAAATCAATCCTATGAAGGTTGAACATCTAATCAAATGAATGCCATGATAATTGAGCCGATCACTCTTCAAAGTGAACTATAAAAGATGGAAAGTTCACCTGTTCAAGAGCTCCAACTCAGACTAGTTTATTGGAGCAAGATACATCTTGTTATGAGGAGGTCATTAATGCCACTAAAAGGTGGCTAAATGAAGGTGACGAGGATAGAAAAGAAACTAATGGGAAGAAGGTTAGTACTTGTGAGATTCATCCTTCACCCATAACAGGGCATGTCGCAAAATTCATGGTTGTTCCAAATTTTCTGTAGGAACATTTTCCAAATCATGTAGAAAGTTGTACATCGATTGCGTCATCACCAATGTCACAACCTTCCAAAAACAAAAACAAAAAACAAAAAACAAAAAAGGAAGAATTTTGATGCATCTGATGGCCGAGATTAACACGACATTCGAATAAGTCAAAGTCCTAACATCTTCACAATTCAGCATGGCACATTAGAGAAGCAACCCATGGATCTACCTGAATGTCGGTAGGTTCTTAGCTTGAATTGTGTTGAACACGTGTGAGGCCACTTGGCATCTTCTATATTGTAACTCTAACCCTACTCTCTTAGATATGATTTCATTTCTGTCATTATTTAGTTTCCATTTCATGCATTTATATTTTGTCTTTATATTTCATATGTTAGAATAACATTTCTATTTCAGAAAATGTTTTATGTATTTGATAATGTACACACGGTGATTATTTGGAGCAAATATCTATTTGATGTTACTTTGTTTTCTTGGATATAGGATTATGGATTCTCACATTCCTTCAAGTGAAGCAATGTGTCCCCAACTAGAGCTAGATGTTGACCACACTTTGTCAACAATCCAAGAAGCAGAGTACAAAGCACCCAACAAATTTTTTAAGGATCAATGTCGTCATTCAACTTCCAGTTGTATCATTGTAAACCCAATTTCTGCAAAAATTATTGTAAATGATGCCAGTGAGACCATTAAGCCATGTAACAACACCTGGGTAAGCCTATGATTTTTGTCAAAGTATTTCATCCTGGGAAGTTTTTTAACCTCCCCGAATTATGTGTGTTTGTAAACACGGATTATCCACAGAATTTTTCTTCCAGTTGTAACCTCAAAGCTAGGGTGGAATTTGTTGACAATGTCTTAGGTGAGTCTTAGTGTTTATTGAGTCTATGTATAAGTGTGTTTAGGAATATTTTAGTGCATGGTTACTCATAGTTATACACCATTGCTAAATTATTGTATTATAGACACACTTGGTTTTCATACTAGATCATATTGTGTCGCATAATTGGTCTGTATTGCAGGTGGAGCAAGAAGGAGAGTTCCAGTTAGAACCTTAGTGAATATTGCAGTGGAAGCATCTCATGCTCAGGAACAAAGCCATAGAGCAATTTAAAGTGCAGAGGAAGCACTTAGGGCCTGAAGAATATACATAGGAGATGGCAGATCAGATGCGGGCCCTATATCCTTCATTCTTTGTCAGTTGAGGCTAAGCGGTTTTGGTTTGATGTTGGTTTATGTTTGGCATATTTTTTTCTGATGTTTTAATATTTGTATATGTATATGTATATGGATGTAAATACCACCATGAGCTAAGTTATAAAGCTCCAATAAGCAGTATGATTATTATCTTATCATGTTTTCATGATGTTTTGCTTTTTGAGCAGGTTCTTCATTGTAAATATTGCAACGAGCTAAGTTATAAAGCTCCATAGGTAGTATGCTTGCTTTTCAACGGTCTTGCTGAGGTCTTGGTGTGGTTTAACACGAAGGACGGTGTTCCCCAAGGGAGAGGGTTTTGTAACAGCACTGGTGAAAAGTTCATGTAATAAAGGTTAATAAAGGAAAAATAAGACCACAGTTAAGGGACACTTCTTCCAAGCTGAATGAATGGGCAAATATATCCTAGTGGACATCACTAGATGTGTGTTTTGGCTAAGGAAAATTGGAAAAGGCTAAGGCAAAGGCATTAAAAGGCAAAAAGGCATTTTTGGTACAATTATTTACAAAAATAAAGGAAATTAGGAGAAAAAGGAGGTGAAAGGTCACAGGTTGCATGTGAGGAGGAAATTGAAGGACAATAATGGAAAATGAAGCAAATGGAGGCATCATTCATAAAAAGGCTTTTGAGGATAAGTGGGCAAGTTTTTTGATAACCTTTTGTCAGTTCAAGTTTAGAGCTCTCTCATTATTCTCTCTCTCACTCTTGGTCACTTAAAGTTTTCTTGGAGCACTCTAGTTTAGAGCAAAGAAAAGGGAAAGTAAGGAAAGGAAAGGAAAAGCAAGCAAGGATTAAGGAAAGGATAGAAGGACTCAAGCAACTTCAACAAGAATACTTGTAGGTAACCTTTTGCATGTGTGATTTCCTAGCTGGTTTGGACATGCATGGCTTTCCATATTGGTGTATGGTTCTCTTGTTGTCAGTGGCATGGTTTTGTGGGGTTATGATAGTGGATTCCAGCCTAGCCTAGCCTTTTTCTGGATGCCATGTTATGTTGGGATGTTTATTTCAGTTTTGAGCTTTGGTTTGTTGGATGGATTTCGCAATCCGAGGTGGAGGTGGTCTCAAGTTCCATTCCCAACGTCCTAGTAATCCCTTGGCCATTTTTTGTGGGATACACAGTAAATCCTGAGGGAAAAGCCTCGGTTTAGAGCCTTGTGATCTGGGCTTGGATTGCAGTAAAGCCTGAGAGACGAGGAGACAAAAAATTCCTCAAGGATAGTGATGGATTCCGGATGGCATTCCAAGTTCGGTTTGATTTTGATCGGAGCACCGGTTTTGGTGTGATCATGGTTTGATGAGGATGGAGGTGGTTTAACCTCTGGATTCCTTGGTTGTTCTTGAATTGGTTATTTTATGAGATCCCACATTCATGCTTGGAATATGGCATGATGGTGACTGATTGAAAGAGAGATTTGGTTTAGCCATGTCTATGGTTGGGTGGTACATGGAAGTCCCGAACCTGGTCGATTTGCCTATGATTAATAAAAGCTAAGTTCTCTTACTTTTGCATTGATTTATATGTGGATTTAATGGCTGTCATATCTCTGATATTTATATGGTTTTATGTTGGTTATAAGAATGGTTGAATGATTGGTTTATGTTATGGTTATTTCATATATTTTCTTGTAACTGTTAAATGGATGGATGTAATACCTAATTGATGATGTAGTGGAGAAGGAGGTGATCCTTCTAGTTATGTTTCATAAGCTGTTTCAGTCGTTTATGCTATGTCTTGTATCCTAGACTTGTAGGTTGCATTGATGCCACGTGTTTGACAGAATGTCAATTGCGGATGAGGATGCTCAGGCCTAGTCCTGAGGGTGATTTTTTATTGATCATCATTGTTATCATGCTTTTAATGAATTCTGGAAGTCACAACAAGTTCTGGACAAAGGCCATGATTTTGGGCTAGAAAAGTGGCTTAAATCGTGGGGTTGCTGGCACAAAACTAGCAATTTTGGTCCACAATCACTGACAGGCAGTCCTATGAGAGCGACTTTGGGTTTTTGGTCGCTCCCTTGCCCATAGCATGAGAGTGACTATGGCCTAAGAGATGCATAATAGCAGTGGGACTCAGGGACAACTTGTTTGAGTGGTTGACATGTCTCTTAAGGGTTTTGTTGATGATGTTGGATGACTGTATGTGATGTTTTGTCAATTCCACTTCCTTAAGGTTACATAGGAGGTAGAATCTAATCATAGTAGTATCTCTCCTTGTGTTTACCCCGATTGGCATGGTTACTTTGGGTAGACTTGGGAGGGTGTGTTAAAATCCCCATAGGTTATGGACAAGAAAAAGGGGGTCAATAGATCAATTAGTAGATAGTATCTTAATAATTAAATAAAAGGTTGTAAAGTCACTTTTTAAAAATAAGTGACCCATGGTATTATTTTTCCACCCATAGTATTTGGAGAGGGGAACAAATACAAAGAAGAGGAGAGTTGAGGAAAGGCGCATGTGATATTTGATTAGTGAATTAACAAAAAGCTTGAGTAGCCGGTGAGACAAAAAACTCCCAAAGTATTACAAGTTTCAATGTTGAAATACACACCCCAGTTGGTGGCAATTAGTTTCAGTGCTTGTTGGGTTGCCTAACTAATCATTAAAATTATCATATGTAGAAGAGGTAGAATTGGTATTCCAAGGAGGCTAAATCAATTGTCTAGGAGGAGATCGATATATCTACCCAGAAAGGATGAATTTCCATTTGCAGAAGGGTCGAATTGCATATTTTACAGAGGGCCAAATTTTTAGAGTTGCAAGGGCTGAGTTTCTCTTCAAGTAGAAGGCCAAATTTTTGGTGTTGTTGGGACCGAGTTTCTCTTCAAACCAGAGGTTGAATTTCTGGTGTTGTTGGGCAGGGGTTCTCTTATGTTGCAGGGGCTAAATTTTTGCTACAAGCTGCAGGCCAAATTAATATCTTTGTGGGCTGAAATTATATTCTGAAGGAGGACAAAATTATTCGTTGTAGGAGGGTTGAGTTGCCTATATCATGGTAGATTGATTTGTCGTTTCTTGAGGATTGAATTGCAAGGGGCAAATTGATAGTGGAGTCGAAATCAGATTAATCAGAAGGGTCAAAATCATTCTCTCACAGGGAAAAAATTATATTGTTTAGGAGGGTCGAATTCCTAAGGTTTGATTGCATTCTACAGGAGAGCGGAATACCCAATGAAGGTCGAGTTGTAAAGCTAAGGTGTCAAGGCAAGTTTTTTTTTTGTTGGGAATATCCAATCAGGTTTCCTTCTGGATTAATTTATGTATTTTCCTTCCAATTTATAAATAAAATAGTTAGAGCTTGCAATGTTTTCTCTTCAATTTATGGAATGATGTTTGAAATTTATTATTGAAGCTTTTGGCAAAAAAAATATAGTGAATTTCTTGGATTTAAATTTCTGGAAATTAATTCAATTATATAAGAGGGATATTACATAAATTGCTTGAAATATGGAATTATAATGAAGGTCAGGCATCAAATCTCAATGACTTGAGGTGTTCAAACTCTGGTTTTAGGGATTGTCCTTTCTTGTGTTATTTGGATTTTGGGATAGAGTTTCCATCTCCTTTATGCAACAAATTCTATGCTAATGTTATGGGTTATTGTTGTTGGGTATTCAGAAATTTTAATGTCATACCTAGTGTGTTGGAAATACTAAGAGGGGGGGTGAATCAATATTTCTTTTCAATTGTTACTTTTATGAGTTAGCTCACTTATATTTAGAACAAAAAACTATCAATAATAATAAATGCTTTTATTAATTTTTTCTTTACAATAAGCCAAGTACAATATATGTAGGGCTCCAACCCTAGATGAAGACACCTGATCTTCAATCTCCGAGGCTCCAACCTTTATTTGCCAAGCACCACCTTGGACTTCCAAGGCTCCAACCTTGTCAATTTTGAGGCACCAACCTCAAGGGCTCCAACCCTATATTTGGTTTAGGCTCCGACCTGGTTTCTTAAGGACTCTGACCTTCTAGGGCTCCAACACTATCCTCCAAGGCACCAACCTTGTCGTTTTGAGGCTCCAACCCTTGCTTTACTTAGTTAAAATATATTTGGCTACACTTCACGACTCCCAATGTCTTCTTCAACGAGCCCTGTCAATCTTCAATTATCCCTTCATTTAGTCTCCACGTCATGTCATCAATGACAACCTTGATTTCTTAGAAGGTGTCATCATTGCTCTTCATCATACCCATGCAAAGATCTTCAAGGTTACTCCATGAGAGCTTCATCAAAGGATCATGTCTCCAAGGGTGTCTCCAAGACTTCAATCAATGCTTGGTGATGTCTCAAGGTGTCTTCAATCATTTGCTCAAGTTCTACACAAGGTCTTCCAAATTTTTTCAAACTCTCTCAAAGTGTCTTCAATAGGATGCCCCGAGGCACTTTCTAAAATTTACAAAGTGATGAACTCCAGTATTGCAACAAGGATGTTGCAACTCCTAGGGCTACCAACTTTAATTCATCAACATGGGGTTCGTACAAACTTGGAGGTGACAATGTTGTATACAGAGTAGATGCAATGGTCTACTCTTGTCACTTTTCAACTGGGGCGATACACCACTAGGGTTTTTCAAACCAGTCTTCTGTTGACTAGAAGGAGTTTGACTACCAAATAGGAAAGGGAAAACTATTCTTAATGCATAAAGGAAATGGTACCTACTCTAGGAACTGAAAGTGTTGAATTTGAAAGTGCTATAAAGTGACATGAAATCGTTTAACTAAGCATCTACACATATTGCTTGAAAAAGAGACCTAAATTAACCTGACATCTAACATCTAGTTATATGGACTAAATAAGCATGGAACTATCCTAAAACTATTGTGACTACTGCATGCATGTACTAACTAGAAATTGCAGAAAATCCTTTTTGATTTTCAATTTTATGAATGTAAATGCTAATTTAACAAATTCGATCCTTGGTAGGGGAGACATGTCTGGAATGGTGTTGAGGGTATGGAAGCCAAGTGGAGGCCTAACCTAAGCTTGGATGACCATTTCTGCTCAATTCAGGGTTAAAACAGGTTGCTATAGGGTTTCTTGTAGTACTACAGGATGTCCTAGTTCTACTGTAGGATGCCCTATTTTACTACAGGAAACAGGCCAAAAGCTATAGGGAGGTAGGAAAGGTAGAATGAAGTGTGGAAAAGGTGTCTGATTGGGAAATAAGGCACATAGGAGGTGCACACTACCCAAGGCTCATTCCAAGTCTTCAAGATGGTTGGACTTGCTCAAGGAAAATGTCCACTTTGCTACAAAACATAAATTCAGATTAGGGTTTGGTGGACTTTGGCAGTGTAGGTGTAGAAGACTTGGATGAGGTTCGCGAGATGAGGTCTCCTTGCAGATCAGAATGTCTTGCAACAACATACATTATTTTCTTCATTTATGCACAACTTCATTTATATATGGAAAAGAAGAGTTGAATTTAGGAAAAACAGAGTTATTAATGGATAATGGCTAAGTCTATGAATGAGAGTGCTTCTAAACCATAACAAACTCAAGAAACCAAAATGACAATTGCAGGTACTTCTAAGAAATTGAGAAACAATGATCTATGAAACAAGAAACCCTAAGTTATGCAGTGATCAAACAATAAATATGTTTTTAGGCTGTGAGAATGGAACCCTCAAACCATGATCCCATAAGGGAGATGAGGTAGAGGCCACTACCACAAGCTTTTAGGAAGTGTTTACTTTCACTATTGTACCACTGATCTATTTGTTCACAAATGGAAGCAAACTAAGTAATCATCCAAATACTTGCAGATTAAACAAAAAACAGAGATCACTTCAACAACTAACTATGAATGTAATCTAAGCATCCATATAAAAAAAGAGGAACCTCTACTGCTAGGGTTGGGACCTAACCCAAGAGCTTCAACCCTTTAAGTCAACTCAGTGCTGGATCAAGGGAATGCCTCTCATTCTCATCAAACTGTCAAAAATACATAAATGTCTTAGCTCAAAAATGCCTCCTGTCTACGACAAAAAAAGTCGAATCCTAATGAGGCCCTAGGCCTTCTTATTTATACAACTGAAGCTACCAAGAATTTCCTTAAAATTAGGGAGGTTTGGCTCCCAAACTCGAGATAAACTTTTCTTTAACTATCACTAGCTTTTCTACCAATGACCTTGGTGGGCTTGGTTGCTTGTAACTCCGAGTTTATGAGATCTGGTGGAGGAACCTTCAAGTGATTGAGGAGTTAATGAGGGTGATCCAATCTCCTAAAATCGCTCTTTCTTGTCCACTTCAAGTTCCTACACTTAAATTAGCCAAAATTGCTCCAAATCCTACAATAAATGCAGATTAAGCCACATGACATAATATCTCATCTTTACCCTTCTCACTAAGCAAAATATAATAAAATATGTAAAGAAATGTGAGAAAAAATAATTTTAATAAGTTGGAGAGTGGCATTAAGGTCCATATAATTTATCTATTCATGAGCCTCATCACAAAGTTCTCCATAACATTTTGTTCATTAAGTTGTTTCGACAAATAATGCTTCAATAATATTTAATCAAATGCTTCAAATAATTGCACTAAATAATGGTTTTTATTCCTTTGCAAATCTGCAATTCCGAGTCTAATCATTGTTCAATGAACCATAGGGATATAATCTGAGGTACTGAGGTTATTAGATGACTTTCCAAAGGGTTTATAACTGGTATGAGGTTATAATTACTGCATTGAGCCCTTAAACAAGTTCATATCGAGGTATACATGTGATTGTTCTATTCACTACTCAATACCCTTCAGGTTTGAGCTTCAATCTTCCTACACTATGCCTTCACACAAATTAATTTACCACATATTCGAGCCTTAAAAGAGCTCCCACAGGTGGTTGTCTGAGCTTCAACAGTGGTAACTATCCACGATTCTGGTCTCCCACAGGTCCAAGGTTTGTCACAGGTCCTCTGGTCTGCAATCTGACCCTTTCAACTAATGATCCGAGATTCTGTAATAAATACCTTAAGAAATTGCCCAACCTATTATGTTTTTTTATCCTCCTCATCTTTCTATTTACTTATGTGCCTTATATTGAAATCTTCATTGAAAATCAATGAGTAAAATTGACAATCCGAACTCATATTTATATGAATTCGACTTTGAAATGAAGGGACATGTCTATTTGAAGTGAAGCCGACTTGTATGACTGAGTGTAGGTCGACTCACTGCTAAATATAATTTTCTTGACTTAAAAATTCAATATCTCACAAACTATTTGGAGTTTCGGGGCAAGTAAGGGTGCATTGGAAAGGAAAAAATATACTCTAAAAGATGGTATATGAATAATTTTGGAAGGATGTCTCTAAGGCGGTAAAAAACATTTGTTCTTTGTGATTGTCCTTAATTTTTGTGCATAAATTGTTTGGGACCACCTGACTTCTCCATTGTTATTATGAGCGTATCCAATAATGTCATAATGAGTTTATCAAGCATTAGTGTTCCAACAATGTCATAATGAGTGTATCCAACAATGTTATCCATATGTCATAGTGTAGCGTCAATTTCCCATTAGGAGAGCTCAAAAACAGTCTTTCAACCATGTTATCAAGCCTTTATCAAGTATAGTCCTCCATATGTCATTAAGGGCTTGCATATTGGATACATCATTGACACTTAAGGTCTCAATCATCAATCAAGGCACATGATTGACAGTTGGCAACATCATAGTTAGTTCAAGGACTTCATTAGTGGCGTGACATAATATCTTGACATATTCATTGATGGCATCCTTATCAAACAAGAGTTTGTTCAAGATATACCTTATGACATCATCATCTGGAACAAGAGTTTTTTCAACATATACCTTATGACATTATCATCTAGAACTAGGCATCTATTGTCTTCAAACTTATCATCACATTCTAGGGTTTCATGATGTTCATTAGGCATCTCAAGAATATTTTCCATCTCGGCCAATGCCATATTGACATCAATGACAACCTTGATTAACATAGTGCTCCTCTAGTCAGAGCTTTTAGTTCTATACTAGCTATTCCACATTAGCTTCATTGTGCAGGTTTGGTTACACATAGATATTTAAGAATGTACAAGAATTCTGAAGAGTATTGAGAGGACATGAGGAGCTCTTTCACTCTAGCAAAATCAAGTTGCTCCTAGTGTCATCCAAATCATGAATTTATTAGTTTAGCATAGGAAGAGGATTGATATCCTAGAGGCAAAGTATAATATGCTTTGTAACCTAGCTCTTAATCTTTGAAAGGAATTTCTATCTACAATGTCAAGCAACAAGTATTTAAAGAATTAAGTTTGAGTTGAGCTTAAAGAAGATGAGATAGTTCAATGATCAAAGGATCTAATGGAAATTGAGAAGAAAATCTCCCTACACTCTAGTGTTGGTCAAGAGGATGTTGATAATGTTCATGTTTATCTTTAACTTTCATGTATTTCAAAACTCTTGATTATTGTGTGTTTTTGTGAAGCAACCAACTTATAAATCAACTTGAGACATGCAAATTTTAATTCAGTGTAAGCTCCTTTTTGTAACCTCATATCATTGTCTATGCTTATTGAAGATCCTCAAATCAACATTACGTAACCCACTACCAATTGTAATTTCTAACTTTTGATTATAAATAAAATTTATATTTCTATTAAACAATAAACAAATAAAATCAATATATTTTAATTTCATGTCTATATAAATTAATTATAAATTTTATTAAAAAAATATAAAGTTTTAGATAAGTATATTAATTATGCATAATGTAATTAAAAAAACATTAAGTCTTAGAGTATGCCCTAAAACTGCTTCTACTTGGCTAAGAGTTGGTATGCCTTGGACGTAAGGAAACAAATTAACGACCCAAGACATAGAGGCATCTAGCAAAGGAGAAAGCGTGCACCCTTATGGGCCCCCAACGGGTCATTCTAGGTGGCAAGGTTTTCCTCAAATAACGATGGTGAGTCAGCCTTCATTCGCAAATAGCAGCCATAGATGGTTGTCCGCATTGCTGGTTTGACAACTAAGTTATGATAGGTTTTCCCACTGTTGAAAAAAAAGGGCACTTTCATTGTAAACACAAATACAAAATACTAATTTTAAATTCATAAAAAATTATATATTATCTGAATTTTAATCAAATATGATAATTATTTTTAAGATTTAAAGTAATAAAAATAAGTAAGCCACATTACATTCAAAATATTAAAATGATAATAATAATGTTGTGTTAGGGTCACATTAAATTAATGTATGAGACACTCTTGTTTGTGGGACAAGAGAACCTTATTTGCGTTGCAATTTGACTATTAAAGTTTGCGAAGGTGTACATACTCTTACCCTCGTTAGATTTGAACCGTTAACCTCTTAGGAGGAAACACATGTCCTTAACCATCCATCAACCCTATTGAAAATTGTACCATAAAAAAATAGCAGTTGCACGGTATTTTATAATTTCCCCCTAAAAATATACCGATGGTTGAGTGGGGATAGTTGATTTGGACAAAAGAGAAAACACAAGAAACGACCCCTAAAAAATATAAAAGAAAGGTCAAAATTAGAAGACAATAAACAAACAAACAAGTAAACCTATGAGTAATGCAAAAGGTGAAAATAATACATTAAATAGCTAAATATTTTACTCTTTATTAATGTAAAACATTAAGCTCCGCATTGACATGAGGGGGGGGGGGGGTTATCCATAACCCCAAAGGATAATTAGTTATTGGTCATTCCCAAGGGTTAGGCCAAAGAACCAATAATCAAGCTAAGATGTATGACCTTTTTCTCTAATCTTCACAAAAAAATTGCATATCAAAAATTTGGTAATCTTGGGGGACTCTCTTCTAACTATCGAACATTTATGCAAAGACACTTGGCCAAAATAAAGCAACCTCAAACTACTTCTCCAATGAATCAATATAAACCTTGAATTCTTTCCTTCCAAATTCTTTTATCACATACTAAGCCACCAAAACACCAACGTTGACAAACGAGCAAATTTAGTTTTTCTTAATGTCAGACAAATTGATTCCAATGGTGTCCATGGATGGGAAAATATACCATGACCCTCTTTGTTTCTCTTGTCTCGTGTCAAAGGTTATAAAGTAAATCCCCATCACCTTTAGCCTGTCTCTGCACATTAGGAAATTGGGTAAAATTTTTGGGAACACATGTTAGGGTAATGTGACTCCCATGAACGATGTATTACATGCAAGTCATTTAATAACAATCCCCTCACACGCTTAGAGTATAAGGGAGCAGTTGTATTCTAATCCAGGCTTAGACCTCACAAACTAGAGATTGAATGTTTCAAAGGTTGTGACAATTGTGAAGTTTAATGTAGTGTGGAACAAACTCACTTGTGGGACTATCTCATGGCATAATATATTTTCAACCTCAGAGTATCCTCTTGCAGTCTACTAGTAAATTCTCTACCAATTTAGGCCATGTTGCTCTTGGGTATGTTCCACATTGTTACATTTGAGAAATGTTGTCTTCTTCAGGGTTCTTTGTGGTGGTAGGCTCATCCTATAAGGTTATTGTTTATTTTGCTTCGAAGAATCCTCTATAGGCCACACTTTCCTTTGGTATCATCAAGTCTTCACGCTTTCTTTGGTATGCCATTGTCAAATTGAATTCGCATATCACTTTCCTCCCTTTCAGGCTACTCACCTATGTGGGAATTCTACAAATTTAGATAATTTCTCTCTTATGTATAGTATTTATCTCATTGGGCTTGTCTTTTATGCCTCTAAATTTTTTGGAACTTCTATGTCTTGGTGAACTTTTCACCTTCCTACTTTTGTCTGTGAATCCAGTCTACTTCATTGTTATTCGGGCCTAGGTATCACTATCTCTTGTTTACTCTGGGGAGGCCTTATCTCCTTTGCTAAATTGGGTTGGTTCCTTACTTGTAAAGGTCGTGTTGTCTGTTTCAGAGTCACATTCACCACTCCTTGGGTGTCCTCCATCTCAACTCTTGTCTACGGTCACTCTCATATTGTCCTCCATCGCCACCTATGCATCATGCAAGAAGAAAACAAGGTCTCCCAAGCCAATAACTTGAGCATGTGGGTTAAATGAGACAAAACTTATTAAATAGTGGGTATACTGGATTGTAACAATCGTTCCCCTCAAATTAAAGCTTTGCAACTAGAAGCAATGGAAATTAACTGGAAGTTGCACCAACAAATGACAATGTCCATAAGCCTCCTTGAAGTATTCCAAACCTTGAAAGGCAAATTAACCCATCAGGAGGACATAATAAATGCTCTCAAACAACAAATAGAAGAATTAAAGATGCATTGACTAGACAATGATAGTTAATCCACCAACAACAGTGCCTCCATACAGTTCGTTGGCAGACTTTTGCGAGATCTTAACCAACTTCCAAAAGATAATCCTTGTTCAAATATCCAATGTATTCCCTCAATAAATGTTTTTTGCGCCTTGGTCAATTTTGCAAAGTTTTTGCATGTAGTCCGTTAGCAATATTTTGTTTCCAATATAGTATTTTTGTAATCACAGAAAGCTCTTTTCTAGAGGACCATCAAGTAGATGAATTAATGTGCCTATTTACCAAGTAATAGTTGTGTTCGGGTGTAGATTTTAATAGTAAAACCTTCTCATTTTTGTTAAAAAAAATTAAAACACTAGTTCTTCCTATGGGGTGCAATGGGACGTGTTAGATGGGAGGGAATATGGAATCCATCTTGCTAAGAAATAATAGGTGAATATGTGTTGTGATGCCCTCCTAAAAGATTGAGGAGTGGCATGAACGCAGGGCACAACACACTATGAACCATAATTGTTTTATGTTGTTGCACAACTCGGATAATGATCTCATTGTGTGATGGTCATTAGTGGTATCTGGAAACCACATGGTGTAATGGTGTCTACAAATTTGGTGAGGACTGTGATTTTAATGGAAACCTAACTTTTAGATTTGGAGCCAATTATGGGAACCTCCCTCACTAACTTGTCCATGATCAACCGCGATAGAATTCAACTTCCATTGAGTTGCATCAACACTTATCGTGTGTTTTAATGATTTGGTTGACCCAATTCCACATAAGGCAATGATGTCTCTAAATTTATTTATTTTCTTAGCTCTCAGCCTTCCATTTTCGACATTGTAGGGTGTAACTAATCTCTTAATGCACCTACCAGGACTTCTCTATAGGTTTATATCCTTTTATTATTGTTTCATCTCTCACTTCCACACAAGTTGGATCATTTCCCTTTGGCCTATGCTCTTTTCATTCCCTAACTCACTTTCTTCTCTCAACAATCAAGTTTCTCAATCACTTCTGCATTGGTAGCTAGTTCTCATCTTTGTATTTTGTCTTCCCTATTGAGAAATGAATAAGGCAACAATTAGGGTGATTTATCTTTACTTGATAATTGCTTGGGAAGTTATGTTGGCTTCTTATTACTTTTATTATATTATTTTCATCAAAAAAATTACCAAAACCATAAACCATGAAGATCACCAAAAGATAATGAACACAAGCTGTAGGCTCCAAGCAAAGGAAAAACCTCTTAAAAGGGAAAAACCCAGTAAAATATTCTCTTGTTATAGAATCAAATCAAAATAAGAAATACAAAACCCAAACACCAAGACGAAAAGCTCCACGAAGAGTCAAGTCAACCCTCCTTCCAAGATCTTCCAACAAGTCAAATCCAACTCAAGTCAAAGCCTTCTAAATGTCGTCAACTTTCTTATTTTTGGTCCCTGCAACTAGGTCTGCAATTTTCCTGCAACTTTGCACATGTGAGAGATTTGGGGCATAAAAATGATCTTTAGGTCTTCTCTCTCTCTCTCTCTCTCTCTCTTGTCTTCCTTAGACCTTCGCTCTTCGTTTTATACTTGTTTCTTGGTATTTCTCTTTCTTGCTAGCACAATAACTCAAACTTGCTTGTTTATTTCCAAATGAGGTCGAACTGTCCTCAATTTATACACATCTAGGAGGTCGAATGGGTCCCTTCCAGTGCCGACTTGGTCTTGTGGGGACAAAATTTACATTTTTGACTCAAATAAATTATATTTCCACTTTATTTTCAAAGTCCAAATGGGAATTGACTTTAATACAATAATTTGATTCATGACATGTATTATTTTGAATCAGAAAACCCTAGAAGCATGAAGAGCATGCTTGACCTAAATAACCATTTGATTTGAGCACGAAACCCATGCTTGAAAAATAATAATTCTTTTTCTTCTTTTGCTTTTACAAGAAATATATAGTGACACATATACAATGACAATTATGAAGACCAAACCTAGTTACATTTTCCAACAACCCTTCTTAACTAGGAAGGCATTCATAATTACACAATTGGTATAAGGATACTCTCAAATTGAAATATTATGATAAGAAGAGCCAGATTGATAAGTCAAATTCAAGCATCAACATCATGACTAGCATTGTCAAATTCCAATATCGGACAACCTTGACTAACAAGTGCTAATTGCCCACAATATTAGAGAACAATGTTGGGAGGCATACACATGGACACCAACACCATAGCCTCTTCAAGTTACATACCCCATCCAAATTTTCACTAGGTATGTCCTTCCAAGACTATTCTTATCTTGAATTCCTAATCCTCAAAGAATATTGGTCCTCTTCGACTACTTGTATCTTGGATACCCTATCAAATCCTCAAAGAGTATCGATCCATGGGGCTACTTATCTTAGATTCCCAACCCTCGAGGTGTGTCAATCCATATATGCTTATCCATTCTTTCATTCTCCCTACTAGTGCCTTTACTATACTTATGACTGTTATTCATGGTCTAGTGCATGACACATGGAGAATATGATGACCCACATCAATCCCTCTCAATCAAGTAGGTAATCCTCATTCCATCTGAAACAGGGAGTAGATCCATGCTCCTTCTCAACTAAGGAGACATAACCATAAGCTTCATCTAGTCTCATTCATGAGATATTTTTTCTTCCGTTAATATCTTTAGTAGTAGCTTCCAAGGCTCCTATCTCGCAAAACATCATATCATACCTGAGTTTTGACCTTCTTGGATTCCATGGAGCCAAACTCTTTCTCAATCTATCTTTGTGATAAAGTTCTTGCCATTAAGCTTTTATATCACTTCCCATCAACCATCATTTATAATATCTTTGTCGTCAAAAGTATCTTATCGCACCAATCAATGTAGAGCTAATCATAGCTACCTCTATTCATCTGGGAAAATGAATCAAAGCCAACATGACCAACAATCTATCTCGAGACTTGCTATCTTTTTTCTGCCTTTATGATATTCGCATTCCTGCAATATATTCTTTTAAACCAATACTAGTGTTGTCCACTCAATCCATGTGTTATTTGAACCAAACAATTGTAGATACATCATAATATCTTAACTGTTATCTTTTCAGTTTGTACTTCTAAAATATGTTCTTCAAGGTAGCTAAATCATATCTTAAACGAATCATTAATATTAGAGTTACCCATTCATGACATTCTCTTGTCAAGAAGTCATGTTCTGCTACCTACTCTTTGTGAAGTCGACATCCATTTGCATGGTATATCTTCATACTAGAATCCTTCTTCATTTTATTTGCCTTTCAATCATCAATCATTGTGTTCATGGAGTGAACCAATCAACAATTATTCAATATTGTATCCATTAGAGTCTTGACAACTTCCTTTGAAGTTATCAGTCTTTCATTCTTAAAGAGACAATATCAGATGTTGATCAATATCATCATGCTCATCTATCATGCTTTAGTGTATCGAGTAACCAAACAAAAGAGTTTTGTCTCATCCAATCTCTTCCATGACATATCATGCTCATGCTTACCAAGCACATTTTTTGCAGCCAACTCTTCCTACAATATTTCTAGAGACATGAATTCTACTTTCTGATGAAGCGCTCTAAAGATATGCATACCTCTTCCTTCATACAACCATCTAGTTAACTTCCTTTTGAACGAGCCGCTCCTTTCCTTGAAGATGAGACTTATTCTCTAATTAGAGAAATTCTCCAATTATATCTTCTTGTTGCGGCCTGAATATGTGCATACCTTTAAAACTTCTAGAATGTTTTTAATATTGCTTCCATGATCTTCTAGTGGAATATACTCTTGCAATGTCACAATTATCCTTCCATATACTACATAACCTTCTCATAATGATGGTTTTGTTATTATCAGGGATCCTTGTGATCCTTTCCTGCTAGAAGATTGTTTCTATAACAGCATGATGCCACATAGCACCTACATGAACTGTGAATTGCTAGATAGTCCAAATCTTTCTATCATTTCTAGATGATTGCTACTAACAACATGCAACTGGTGATGTAGACTCTAATCATTCCAATGTTATAAGCTTCTTTCCATGATTCCATAACTTGCAAAATCTAAGAATCTTCAACAAATGTAATTACATATGTTGCTTTAATTTCCGCCTTCTAAGAAAACATAGTTGCAAGTATAAGTGGTAGTGATGGAGTTCTTCACTCACAAAGATCCTTAGGATCTTCATTCTTTGGCTTCTTTATAGGTTCTTCATTTTCTTTAGCCATGTGAGCTCATTTCCTTTCCTTCCTCTTATTGTTCTTCTTATTTTGAGGATCCTTGGGACAATCTCTTTTGAAGTGTCCATATTCATTGTATCTAAAGCATTGCATTTTGGACATATTTTGTCTTCCACGTGGCTGATTATTATTGTTTCTTTGATGAGATTCAAACCTTCTAAACTTTCCTTTATTCTTCTTCAATATAGCAGCGAAAGCCTGAGACTTTTCATTTGGTTCAGCGTCATATTTTTCCTTCAATATTGTCTCTTCTAAAATACACAAAGACCACATCTCGTCAAAGTTTGGAGTGTCCTTTCTAAAACAGATGGTTGTCACAAAACTACTCCAATATTAAGGTAAAGCATTGAGTATACAAGTTGTTAATTTATAATGGGAAACCTCTTCTCCAATACCTTGTAATTTATCCTTCCATTGTGAGAACTTTATAAGATATGAGCCCATGTCTTCATCCTTTGATAACCTTATTTTGTAAAGTCTATTCCTCAAAGATATTTTATGACCTGTCGTACTAAAAAGATATATTTTCACCAAATTGTCATAGATTTCTTTAGATGTGCCCAAATCTGCGACAAAAGGGATAAGTTGATCTCTGTTGGATTTAATGAAAATCCTTTGAGCCCTAAATTCTCCTTTAGTTTACTTGTTGGAAATACTAAGAGGGGGGTGAATCAATATTTCTTTTCAATTGTTATTTTTACCAGTGAAATTATTTATATTTAGAACACAAAATGAGCAATAGGAATACATGTTTTTATTAATATAATCTTTACAATAAATCAGGTACAATATATATAAGGCTTCAATTTGTTGCCAAGCACCAACTTGGTCATTTGTGAGGCTCCAACCTCTAGGGCTCCAACCCTATCTTCTCAAGGCACCAACCTTGTGTTTAGGAGCACCAAATCCAAGAACACCAATCCTTCCAATTCTGAGGCATCAACCCCAAGGGCTTCGACCCTATAGTTTTTTTTTTCAAGAAATGTTTTGATTGTATTACACTGCTCTCAATATATTCTTCACTATGTTCTGTCAATCTACAGCTTCACTGCTACATCAATGAGAACTTATCTTCATATGAAGGAGTCTCTAATAATGTCTCCAAGATCTGTGTTGCGGTAATTGTTTCAGGAGTGGTTGCTTCTTATTGTCGCGATATCTTACTTCCAAGAAACAAACTCACAATCACTTCAATGCTGGTGCTGTCTACTGCTCCCTTCAAACGATGACATATGAAACTCTGTTTCCTTTCACATAACTGTTCTTCAAAATTGCGTTATGTACTTGATTAATTCATCACAGGTCCGAGCCTTTCAAAGATTAACCCAATCAACAGAATTGCTTCGTCCTTTGACTTCCTCCTGTCTTGCTGGACCTTCGGCTTCCTTCTGTCCTGCTAGACCTACGACTTACTTCTATTCTTCTGCTTGCTTCTCTCTCACTCGATCTTCGGCTCCTTTTGTACTTTCATCGTCTGCCAGACCTTTGGCTTCTTGACCTTTCCACTTCTTCTTTCGTTCGCTTGACCTTTCAGCTTCCTCTATTCCTTTAGGTTCATGAGTTGTAAACTGCTACCTCTTCTCTGTGATAGATGCCCGAGATACATTACCCATATGGAGGTCCCACATGCCACGTCATCGCCTTTAATCGCAATTGGAGGTTTGACATCCCTTAGAAACTAGCGTTACTGCGGATGCGAAATTGTACAAAGTCATGTTATAGTGGTGTAGGGGTCCGCAATATGATATCGCAATCGGAGGTTTTACCATCGCTACATCTCTTCAAGACTTGCGATATGCGACAGATGCAATATTTCTTTAGGACGTATTATAATGGTGCAGTGCGTCCACAATTTTATCACAATCAGAGGATTTGTAGGACTTCGACTGACACATGGATTAAAAACGGCCTTAACCCCCGTAGTTGACCGTGATCTAAGGGTTGACTATGAGATCGATGGCTAGGATTGAGTGCAGGACTTCAGCCACGATCAAGGAAGCTCGTACTTTCCTATCCCCGCTCTTCCGATAGCTGTTGCTCCCGTGACTTCTTTCTTTGATGGCTTTCAATAAACTCTTCATATTACTCTTTGGCTTCTTGCTCCTGTTGCTTTACTGGATCTACTACGTCATTTGTTGTTCAATTGTTGTTCAATTTCTAATCAATTGACCTCCTGCATCAATTTCCGTTCAATTGTTGTTCAATTGATGTTCAATTGATGTTCAATTGATGTTCAATTGTTGTTCAATTTTTGTTCAATTGTTATTCAATTGACCTCCTGCTATTCGATCCACTTGGGTCCTTCATCTCATCATATCATCATATATCAAACTTTGAGCATTATGATCAATGGGCATCAATGGGCAATCATGTATCAAAGAATTTTCGATCACAAACACTGCTATATTGACATCAATGACAACCTAGATTAACAATCTCCCCCTTTGTCGTTGATGGCAATATTCTTCTTCTCTTCCCCTTTGACATCAATGGGATAGGAGTGCACAAGGATTCCCCCTGTTGAACTTCTCCCCCTGTCATGTAACATCTTTATGAATCAACTTAATTTGATGTTAGAGAAATAACCCCCATATTTTGGCGAAGATGTTCAAATGCTTCTCGAGGAAGAGATTTTGTGAAAATATCAACTATCTACTCCTTAGTATTGATATATTCCAAGATGATGTTTTGTTCAACTACTTATTCATGAAGGAAATGATACTTGATTGGTATATGTTCGGTCTTTGAGTGCATCACTGGATTTTTGCTGAGACTGATAGCACTTGTGTTTTCACAATAGATGGTGATTGGTTGATTTGTACCTATGTTGACGTCTTTCAGAGCTTCCTTCATCCATAATATTTGAGTACAACAATCTGCAACAGTTATATACTCGGCTTCAACTGTAGATAGTGATATGGATGTTTGTTTTTTGCTGAGCCAAGATACTAGACAATCTCCCAGGAAGAATGCATTTCCATTAGTACTTTTTTGATCATCGACACTTCCGGCCCAATAAGCGTCGGTGTATGCAGTCATAGTAAGAGTTGAGCTCTTAGGGTAACAAAGACCGAAATCAGGAGTTCCTTTCAAGTATCAGAGAATTCTTTTTATAGCCAACAAATGGGATTGTTTAGGAGCTGATTGAAATCTTCCCACCATTCCTACTGCTTGCATAATGTCAGGTCTCGTAGCAGTTAAGTATAGGAGGGCTCCAATTATTGACTTGTAATGAGTTGCATCTACTAGAGGAGAGTCATCATCCTTGCTTAATTTGCAATCTGTGGTCATAGGTGTGCTCATGGGTGCACAGTCTTCCATTCCATATCTTTTAAGCATGTCTTTAAGATATTTTTCTTGAGATATGAACATGCCTGCCGTGGTTTGAGATACATGTAGTCCAAGGAAGTAAGATAACTCTCCTATCATCGACATCTCAAACTCTTTTGACATATTTTGAGCAAACTCATGGCTCATCTCATCATTATTACTAGCAAAAATCAGATCATCAACATAGACACGAGTGACTAGTAACTTATCCTCATCCATATTTATGTAGAGATTACTTCTTGCCACCCCCTTCTTGAAGCCTTGTTGTTGTATATAGTGATCCAGTCTTGCGTACCAAGCTCTAGGAGCTTGTTTCAACCCATATAATGCCTTTTTCAACTTACAAACAAAGTCTTTTCCTTCTGCTAGATTAAACCCTTTTGGTTGCTCCATGTAGACTTCTTCCTTGAGTTCCCCATTCAGAAATGCTGATTTTACATCCATTTGATAGATTTTAAATCCTTTTGAGCAAGAAAATACCAAGAACATCCTTACAGCTTCCACACGAGCTACTGGTGCAAAGGTTTCTTCAAAGACGATTCCTTCAATTTGTGAATAACCTTTACAAACAAGCCTTGCCTTATTTCTGATGATTTGTCCATCTTCATTCATTTTGTTTTTGAACACCCACTTGGTTCCAATTATATTTGTATCCTTTGGACGAGGTACTAGCTCCCATGTCTCATTCTTCTCGATTTGAGACATTTCTTCTTCCATGGCTTTTACCCAATGAGGATCCTTACTTGCTTGAGTAAATGTTTCTGGTTCTATCATAGATAGGAGAGAAACACCATTTTTCTTTGGTGTACTTGTCATCCTTCTTTTGGTTTGTATCCCTTGATCTATATTGCCAATAATTTGCTCTTCTGGGTGATGTTTTTGGAGAAACTTCAACTTTGAAGGGGTTTGAGATGGTTCTTTTTCCTTGTGTTTTTCTTGATCTTTTTCCTCTTTTTCAGGTTCTTCTTCAATGAGAGGGTCAACTTCATGATCTTCAATTTCTTTTTCTGGAAGGTCTTTATCAATCTTCACATCAATGCTTTCCACTATTTTCCATTGTCGATTATTGTAGCACTTGTAGGCTTTGCTCCTTGTGGAATATCCAAGGAATATCCCTTTGTCAACCCAAGAATTAAATTTTCCTAGTGAGTCATCATTGAATTTTATGAAGCACTTGCTTCCAAAAATCTTGAAGTATTCTACTTAAGCAGGTCTTCCTTTCCATAATTCATAAGGAGTCTTCTCATTATTTGGTCTTAGTTGAGTTCGATTCAAGGTATAAACAGTTGTCCCGACTGCTTCTCTCCAAAATTTTGGCTACAAGTCAGCTGCTATTAACATTGTTCTTGCCATTTCTTGAACTATTCGGTTTCTTCTTTCAACTACCCCATTTTGCTTAGGTGTTCTGGTAGTAGATAGTTCTCTTTCGATTCCATGTACTTTACAGAATTCACCAAATTATTTTGATGTGAATTCTCCCACTCTATCCGTTCTAAGACATTTAATCTTAGAATCCTTTTCATTTTCTACAAAAGCTTTAAGATTCTTAAAACACTCAAATGCTTCGGATTTATATTTTATGAAATATACCCACATCATTCTAGTATAGTCATCAACAAATAAAGCAAAGTACCTTTCTCCTTGGAGTGTCGGAGTTCTAGTTGGTCCACATAAATCAACATGGATGATCTCTAAAGGTTTTAATGTAGAAAACTCCTTGATCTTGTGGTTGGTTCTAATTTGCTTTTCATGTTGACATGGACCACATACTCCTTTTGGCTTGAATAACTTTGGGATGTCTCGTACTGCATTAATCTTGCTGATATTGATCAAGTTATTGAAACTTGTATGTCCAAGTTGCTTGTGCCGCAACCAACTTTCATTTGTTTGACTTAAGTAACATTTATCTTCTTGAATTTTGTTCAGAATGTAGATGTTATCTGATGTTCTAACTCCTTTCGCCACAAGTTCCCCTGAGGAAGAGTTTCTTATTTCACAATCTTTAGTGCTAAAGACAACATTATGTCCTTGGTCACAGATTTGGCTAACACTCAGGAGATTGTGTTTGAGCTCGTTTACTAGCAAAGCATTTTGAGCCCTTCCTTTTCCATTAATAAGGGTAACAGTTCCTTTTCCAACAATTTTGGCAGATCCACTTCCAAAGGATACATTTCCTTCTTTTTTGTTCAATGAGACAAACTTCCTTTTGTCCCCTGTCATATGTCTGGAGCACCCACTATCCACAAACCAATGGTTTTCATCACTATGAGCACATAGAGCTAGGCCACATTTATCCATGTTGGGATTCTCATTTTTTGCTTTTCTTCTTTTGAGGGTGCAATTTTGTTCATTATGTCCATTATCATTACATAATGAGAAAATTGGATCAAATTTGGCCAAGGGATCAAAAGAGTTGTAGGTCTTGATTTGTCCTTGCCCTATGAGGCCATATGGTCTGTTTGTTTGATCCTTCAATTTTGGTGTTTCATTCTTACAACCATGCAATGTTTAGCTTGAAGACCAAAATTTTTACAATAAAAACAATGCCCAAAAAAGATAGTTTTGTACCTATTGTAATGGCCATGATTTGAATCAGCATTCTTCCTTGGAGTTGTTCTCTCTTCATTCTTTGGATTTGAGATGGGCCTTCGATGAAATAATCTTTCTTCTTTTGGGTTGCTGGAAAGTATGTAGGCATAACTTTTCACATTATTCTTAGTACTTGGTGATTCTCCTTTAAAACTTATCCCAGATTTGTCACGTTGAGGTTTTTGATTATTTAGGATAGAGTCAAGTATTAGAGAGATTTCCCAACCCTTTTTGACTTTCTCCAATTCCTTCCTTAGAGATATTATTTCGGCTTCACACTCTTCACAAAATTTCTTCTTTTTCTTTTAGCTTGTTTTTCAAGAGGTCTTCCCTTCTTTTTGTTTCCTCGTTTTCTACCTTGAGAGAAATGATTTCATTTCATAATTTCTCATTTTCTTCAATGGCACTCATTAACAATTCATCTACATTTCCTTCTAGACCTGAATCATCATCATTTTTGAATGCCATGAATAATACTTCTTGGCTTCCAACATGGTCATTTTCTTCATCTGATTCTTCATTACCTCCTTTGTGGTGAGGGAACTGATTAGTTGATTTCTTTTTGATGATTACAAATTCACCTTCATCAGAATAATCTTGCTTATAAAAGAAATTATTCTTATTGAACCCTTTCTTTTTGTATACCATCCATTTAGAATTTTCGTCACCGTCACTATCATGCTTAAGAGGACATTTTGCAGCATAATGACCTATTCTTCCACATTTGAAACAAATAAGAGGGTACTTACCTTTTAGCTTAGATCCTTTCTTTAGTCTTCGTACAAATTGCACCAATTTGGATTCAACATCGAAGTCATCACTACTGGTATTGCATTCTTTCCCCTTTTTTGATTTTGAGGTCTTGAATGCTGCATCTTTGGAAGTTGGGCTTCCTTTTCTCATCTCATAGGCAATGAGGATTCCATGAAGTTCATCCATATTGAGAGTATATAGGTCCTTCATTTATTCTATAGCACTTACTTTGGAGTCAAATATGTCTGGGAGAGATCTTAAGACCTTTTGAATAATAGTACTTTTTTCAATGTTTTCTTCCAATCCTTTAAGAGAGTTGATCACTTCAGCTACTCGGAGAAAGTATGATGCAATATCTTCTTCATCATCCATTTTCAGACGTTCAAATTGCCTTCTATGAGTTTGAAGCTTTGCCTTCTTAACTTTTGAGTCCCCATCGTATAAGCTAACTAGCTTATCCCATACTTCTTTGGCCGAGTCACAATTCATGACTTTTGTAAATTCAAAATCAGTAATTCCACTAGTGATGGAATTTAAGGCTTTTGCATTTGCAATGTAAGCTTTCCTTTCGTCTTGTTCTGTTGGAAGAGTGGAAGGAGCTGTGTACTCATTTAAAACCTAATGCCAAAATTCAGGTCCAAGGGACATTAAGTAGTAGGACATTCTTTTTTTCCAAAAACCAAAATTTGTGCCATCGAACAGAGGAGGTCTCCCTGACACTTCTTGATTTCTCATTGTGACCAAGAATCCTTCTTCTAGCTGTTAGGCTGATATGAAGAAGCTAGCTCTGATACCAATTGTTGGAAATATTGAGAGGGGGTGAATCAATATTTCTTTTCAATTGTTATTATAACCCATTAAATTATTTATATTTAGAACACAAAAAAGCAATAGGAATAAATGCTTTTATTAATATAATCTTTACAATAAATCAGGTACAATATATATAAGGCTCCAATCTATTGCCAAGCACCAACTTAGCCATTTGTGAGGTTCCAACCTCTAGGGATCCAACCCTATCTTCTCAAGGCACCAACCTTGTGTTTAGGAGCACCAACTCCAAGGACACCAATCCTTCCAATTATGAGGAACCAACCCCAAGGGCTCCAACCCTATAGTTTTGCTTTGTGAAGAAATGTTTTGATTGTATTACACTGCTCTCAATAACTTCTTCACTGTGCTCTGTCAATCTACAACTTCACTGCTACATCAATGACAACCTGTCTTCATATGAAGGAATCTCCAATAATGTCTCCAAGATCTATGTTGCGGTAATTGTTTCCGGAGTGACTGCTTCTTATTGTCGTGATATCTTACTTCCAAGAAACAAACTCACAATCACTTCAACGCTGGTGTTGTCTACTGCTCCCTTCAAACGATGACAGATGAAACTCTATTTCCTTTCATAGAACTGTTCTTCAAAATTGCATTATGTACTTGATTAATTCATCATAGGTCTGAGCCTTTCAAAGATTAACCCAATCAACAGAATTTCTTCGTCCTTCAGCTTCCTCCTGTCCTGCTGGACCTTAGGCTTCCTTTTGGACCTACGGCTTACTTCTGTCCTTCTACTTGCTTCTCTCTCACTTGATCTTCGGCTTCTTTTGTACCTTCATCGTCTACCAGACCTTTGCCTTCTTGACCTTTCCACTTCTTTTTTCGTTCGCTTGACCTTCCAGCTTCATTTGTTCCTTTAGGTTCACGAGTTGTGAACAGTTACCTCTTCTGTGTGATACATGCCTGAGATACATTACCCATATGGAGGTCCCACATGCCACGTCATCACCTTTAATTGCAATCGACAATTTGACATCCCTTAGAAAATAGAGATACTCCGAATGAAAAATTGTATAAAGTCATGTTATAGTGGTGTAGTGGGTCCGCAATACGATACCGCAATCAGAAGTTTTACGATCGTTGCATCTCTTCAAGACTTGCGATATGTGATGGATGCGATATTTCTTTACGACGTATTATAATGGTGCAGCGGGTCCACAATGTTATCGCAATTAGAGGATTTGCGGGACTTCGACTGGAACATGGATTAAAAACGGCCTTAACCCCTGCATTTGACCGTGATCTAAGGTTTGACTATGAGATCGACAGTTAGGATTGAGTGCGAGACTTCAGCCACGATCAAGGAAGTCTATACTTTCCTACCCTCGCTCTTCCGATAGTTGTTGCTCCTGTAACTTGTTTCTTTGATGGATTTCGAAAAAATCTTCATCTTACTCTTTGGCTTCTTGCTCCTGTTGCTTTACTGGATCTACTACATCATTTGTTGTTCAATTGATGTTCAATTGACATCTCATTCGCTGTTCGATTGACCTCCTGCTGTTCAATCCACTTGGGTCCTCCATCTCATCATATCATCATATATCTTTGAGCATTATGATCAATGGGCATCAATAGGCAATCATGTTTCAAAGAATTTTCCATCACAAACACTGCTATATTGACATCAATGACAACCTAGATTAACACTACTTGACTCATTCTTGAGTTTTATCCTTCTTTAGTTTTGCAAATTTGCCTAGAACATAATTTGTGTCTTCATTTTCTATGAGCACCAAATCTATTCTCTTCTTCCATGCTCAAAAGTTTGTTGACCTGTCGAGCTTATTGCCTTCCTTGCAAAATGAAGTCATTTGATTTGATGATTGAGACAAAGAATAACGTAGTACTCACTTGTCAAAATATTGACCTGTTTGGTGATGATGTCTTCTTGATGCTTCAAAAGATTTTGATGATCCCAATAGTTCTTGAGAGATGTCCTTGAATGATGACCCCTAGGATGGATGGCACAATGTCATCTTCTAGCTGCTTCAAAGATAAATAAGCGTATCAAAGCGCATACGCTTATGATTCGTCTCTTCTTACATTTTACAATGAACTCTATTTCTGTTATTTGCCTGAGCTTGTGAATGCATACAAATTGCTTCACTAAAATGCAGTAAAACATGGAAGATAGGGGATTAAGGAATTGGATCCCACGATGTTTCTTCGTCTCTGAGAATAGCCCCAATAGGTAACTGGGCTGCCTTGTTTGCTTCAATATCCGCCTCTTTGTTGTTTATTCTCAGCACATGAAAAAATTCCAATTTCAAGGACTTTGCCATTGCTTTGACTCTTGTGATTCTCCTTGCAAGACGCAAGTCTATTGGAATAGAGTTTGTCACCATTGTTTGATGATGACCTGAGAATCACCAAAGACATTACCTCCCTCAATCCCAATTCTTTGAGCAGCTTAATCCCTTGAAAAAGAGCCAACGCTTCAGCTTGCATGCTAAAGGAACGTAGTATATATATATATATAATATATATATATATATATATAATATATATTTATATATATTTATATTTATATTTTTTATGGAATAAAAAGGTGATTTTATTTTTTAAATTGATTCTCCTATGAATGTATACATTCTTTTCTTTCTTTTTTAATGTAAATATATTTTAAGATCATAATTAATATTAACAAAAAAAATTCCTGGGAAAAATCGTAATTTCTATTAGAGATAAGAAATTACATTTTGTATATGTCGAAGCATTCATATTTAGGTGATAGCCTAAACGAGATCATAGTCCATTGGACTAGTACTGTTCAAAATTTCTATCAAAAAGACTCCACGCAGGGAGATCATAGTCCATAGGACTATTACGGACCAAAATTGCTGTCAAAAAATCTCCACGCAGGGAGTAGTATATCAAAAATGTGTGCAGTAGTAAAGACCGTGCTCTATGCAGAGAGCCATATATACTTAGATGTTCATATATGTAATAACAGTAAACAAAACAATAAATACACATATATATGGACATATATAAACAGTAAAATAAAACTATATTGGGCCCTATTGCCCTGCTGCCATGCCATCATCAAACGGTCTGTGATAGTGTTGGTAGAAAAGACCATCAAGCTCCTCCTGAATTAACCACTGATCTCCTTGCCTGAGCGCAGCCTCTTTGGAAAGGTGATCCACAATGGTGTTCTGTTCCCTATAGATATGAGTACATGAAAATGTGTCAAAAGAGGTGATCAGCCTTCTTGCTTCGTCCAATATGTGACTCAATGTGAAAGTATGACATTGAGATGTATTATTAAGCCAACAACATACAATTTTAGAATCACCAAATAATTGTAAATGTCTGCATTGTTTTTGTATTGCAAATTGTATGATATGTTTGGCAGTGCATAGTTCTGCATAATTATTTGTGCCTCTTCCTAGATTAATTTGCAGTTTGAAGCAATGAGTATCAGAGACATGTAATACAGCACCCCCACCACAACCGGTTTCTTGGGCTTAGCCATCAAAGAATGCCCATGGCTTGGATTTGTCAATGTTCAGTTGTTTGAGGATGCGGATCGGGGCTGAGGAGTCCTCTTCAGGAATAATGTTGTAATCAGCAATGGTATTAAGGAGGATGGTTGGCCAGTGGGGGGAATGATGATCAAAAATTGCCTTGTTTCGGGCTATCCAGATAGCCCAGCATGCAAGGAGAGGGATATTGCGTGATTTTCCTATGTGATGCTGGAACCATGATTCCCATGCTTCGAGTATGGTTTCGCCTTGCCAGTTCCTCAAATTCGGGAGGTGATTAATGAGTGAGTTCCAGAACTGTAATGTGACATTACATTTCAGAAATAGATGAATTGTGCTTTCCTCCTCCGCAAGACAGAGATGACAGCGGAACGGTCCGTGAAAGGATCGTTTCATTAAATTGGAACCCGTAGGGATTTTATCAAATAGAATGTTCCACATGAGCAGACGAGTGCGCGGAGCTGATTTGAGTTTCCATAGTTCCTTCCAGGTGGGATGTATATTAGGAGGTTTGATAGGATCAATGAGCGCCATGTATCCCATTTTAGGAGAGTATGCTCCATTCTTGGCAAAAGCCCATATGATTTCGTCAGGTCCCTCTGTGAGTCTGATATGGGCCTGTGATAGTGCATCAGTATAATCTGACCATGCTGTGTGCCATTGTGCCGGGATCGCCAGATTGTTAGCATTGAGCCAGGCATGGTGTAGAAAAGTAGAGCGTTCAGGGTCGCCAATATGAGCAATATGGGTGATACCCCTGTCATTGAGATGACCGATAAGGTCAATAGGCAGTCTGTGGGCATTCCCACATCCCACCCATGGGTCCTGCCCAATACGAACATAATTGCCCTCCTGAATTCGCCAAGTTAGTCCTTCTCGCAGAAGTGGTATGGTGTTTATGACAGCTTTCCAAATGCTGGACACATTTAGAGTATTCGGTTGAATGCAGAACCAGTCAAGCACATTCAGTGGATTAATATATTTAGCATATGCCACCTTTGTCCACAAGCTTTCCGAGGTGAGGAGCTGCCATCCCAGTTTAGCCGCCAGTGCCTTCGAGAATAAATCAAGCTTTTTAATGCCCCAGCCACCCCAGGATTTAGGCTTGGCTATAGTGTCCCATTTGACCCATGCAAAGAGTCTGCCCGTTTTCTGTCCAGCCCGTAAAAATCTACTGCAAATGTGTTGTAATCTGTAGAGTATACCTTTTGGAATCCAGGTGAGAGCCATCCAGTATACTGGTGTGGCTTCAATGACAGCTTTGATGAGAATCAGTCTTCCAGCTCTGGAGAGGTACCGATGGTACCATACCTGGAGTCTCTTTTCCACTTTGGTGATGAGCCATAGCCAGTCCGCTATTTTGTATCCAATTGGCTTCAATCTGAAGCCAAGGTATTTTATGCCATCAGCCAGGGATAAGGAGATAAAGGGAAAACGCTGTAAGGCAAATGCTGATTCATGGACAGTGCAGCCCACATTGGTGATGGTTGATTTTTGTACATTAATCTTCATACCAGTGGCCTGTTGGAATAGTTGCATGGCATTATGAAGTGTAGTAGTGTCCCCAATGCTACCATTTAAGAAAATCAAGACATCGTCAACAAATAGAAGATGAGTGAGGAAAAAATCATCAGCTATCTTAATTCCAGTTAAATGATTTCTATCTCGTGCAAATGAGAGTAATCTACTGAGGCCTTCCATAATAAGTAGAAAGAGTAATGGGGAGAGAGGGCATCCCTGTCGAAGTCCTCGTTCTGCAGTGAAGAAAGTTGTAGCTTCTCCATTGAGTAGGACATTGTAATTGACATCCGTAATGCAGCTCATCATCCATTTGATATAGTTGTAAGGAAACCCCAAATGAGTGAGTAGCAGACGCAGATATAACCAATTTGTTCTGTCGAAGGCCTTAGAGAGGTCAACTTTTAGGATCATACCTTTCTGCTTCTTTACATGAAGGGTATGTAATAATTCCTGTGCCGATGCAATTGCCTCATGTATCTGCCTGTGATGGAGGAAAGCAAATTGTTCCGAGGATATATGCTGAGATAAGATGGGTTTGAGGCGGTTTGCAACAGTCTTCGCTATGATCTTGTAAAGGTAGTTGCACAGTGAGATGGGGCGGAAGTCGTCGAAGGATAAGGGAGCATTTGATTTGGGGATTAATGCAATGAAGGTCGATTTAATGGCTGAGGAAATTCTACCTCTTCTTCTACTGTCCTCCACAATTTGCAGTAGATCGTTGCCCAGTATATCGAAAAAAGCAAGGTAGAACTCAATCGTCCATCCATCAGGTCCAGGGCTCTTATCCTTCTTAAACCATTTAAGTGTAGATTCCAGCTCAGCCATGGTAACTTCTTTCATAAGTTCTTCTGAGTCATCCTGGTCCACGAAACTGGGAAAAAGTTCTATAATCCTCATAATTTCTAATATATTGACATCAGCTGGGGCCTTGTAGATGCCCCGAAAATGGCCAGTTGCCAGTCTAGCAAGGTTCCTCTGAGAAGTGACCTTTTGTCCATGTTCGTCCATAAGCTCCCAGATAGTGTTGATTGCTTTCCTGCCATTTGCAAACTTATGGTAGAATTTTGTATTTGCATCACCTTCCAAGAGCCAGGTGGCTTTGCTTTTGAGCCTCCAACTTTCCTCTCTTTCTTTCAGTATCTGAGAGCGTTTGGTAATGAGGGTGGCATATTCCTCTTTCTTTTCCAATGTGGGGAAGGTTCCAGTGGACAGTTCTTCAAATTCAGCAATGGCCATTTCCGCTTCTTGTAAATTCTGGTTGTCCTGGATATGCTTTTGATGGGCCCAGTTTTTAGTGATCTGTTTGAGTTTTGTGAGTTTCCTGACAAAACCTGCCGAGATATCCTCATCATCCCAGATAGGATTAGAATTCCAGTAATTTTGGACCAGTGGTATATATAAAGGGTCCAGGAGCCAGGAGGCATTGAATTTGAAGGGACTTTTAATCTTCTGGGAGGAATTCTCGGCTTCAAAGAAAATTGGTCGATGGTCTGATATGCCCCCAGATCCAACCCATTGACGGGAGCGGGCCAGGACGTTGTAAAGGGGTTCCTTAACAAGGAACCGATCGAGTCTTCTGGCAAGACTTTGTTCGCCATTCCTATTATTGGACCATGTGTATTGAATTCTAGCGGATGGTATGTCGATCCAATGATGATCCTCCAGTAGGCTTGACAGGGTATCTGTCAATGAATCAATTTCAGCATGATGCCCCCATGATTCGCTGAAGCCTAAGGAAAAATTTAAGTCTCCTTCAAGTAGAATATTGTCCGCACTGAATAGCTCAGATTCCAATAGGTGTCTCCAGAAGGTGGCACGATCCGAGCAGGGGCCATAGATGTTGACAAGTCTGATGACCCGCCCTATCTGATGGGAAATGATGTCTAGGCCGATAAAGTTCCGACCCCCAAAGTAATTCTGGATTTCTGCCGATCTGTTATTAACCCCAATAGCCAAACCACCAGATCTACCAGATGCATCTATGGCCTGGAGAGTCCAGTTAGGAAACCAGGATTGGAGTAGATTGGTAAGGGGATTGGCTTGGCAGAGAGTTTCCTGTAAGAAAATGATATCAAGGGCCGATGATTGAAGAAGCCTTTTCAATGCTAGCTTTTTGGATTTGCTAGCGAACCCCCTGCAATTGAAGGAGAGAATCTTCATGGAGGGGAGGGGAGAGGGCCATCCTGTGCTCTAAGGGCCCCGAAAATGGTTTTTTGTCGCCTAAGGGCGATTTCGGTGTCAGCAGTATGACGAGCTTTGGAGATACGAGAGGGCCTACCCCTGGAGTTTTTGTGAGTCAGTGGGCCGATAATCATGTCCAGACCCACAATATCAGGTCCCTTATCCTTGAAACGAGGGCGAAGGGAGTAACGGGGATTGACATGATCTAGAGAATCAAAGGAGGGAACAGGGGGTAAGGTGACCTGCGAAGGAGGGTAGATCGGTGATGGATGCGGGAGAGAGCAAGAGATAGATGACTGAGAGGAGGGTGGTAGCGGAGGTGCCGATGTTTTAGATACAGATGATGGAGCATAATAAGTGTAATCATGAGAGTTCAAATCCAATGATGTACAGGAAATAGGAGGAGACAATGGCGGATTTAGTGACTTACCCGTGTGTGTGTCAGCATGTTCAGGCGTCGGCTGTACAGAAGATGTCGAAGGAGGAACAGGTGCAGTGGAAGTCGATGCAGGATTGGCTTCATGTGGGACGTCCCTGGAGCCTCCTTCTGGCTGTGGGCGAACTGGAATTCCATTGTGATGCTCCGCATGTATGTCATCCGACAGATGAGGGTCCCGATCCTCTATATCAGGTGACCTAGTTCTCCGGATGAGTGGGCAGTCCCGGAAGATGTGTCCCACCTTGTGGCACTGACGACATCGATATGGTATACCCTCATAATCAATGGGTTGTTTCCGCAAAGTATCACGCCACTGAATGGTGATAGCCTCTAGCAGTCCACCCCGTGTGTCCAGATTAACAAGTATACGAGCATATGCCATCATGCCCGTCTGAATGTAGGATCTGTCGTGGTCCATGTAGGTACCGATGGCGTTACCAATTCGCTGGAAGACATCTTCAGACCAGAAATGGAGAGGAAGCCCTGGGAGGCGAATCCAAACAGGGCCAATGCCGATTTATTCTGTCTCAGGATCGAACAGAGGGGTCCATCGCTTAAAGAGCACATGAGCATGATCAAAATGCCAGAAAGATGAGAGAACCCAGTTGGTGTGATATGCATGAGCGAAACAGCCCCGCACGAAAGTCTGTACAAATGGGATTTCCGCCAAGTGATGTCCCCAAACTGCAGCAGCCCATGTCTTCAATCTCGCTGCTGTGTAGTTGCGTCCCCGAATGCGTCCAACCAGTACTCGGTCCGCGAATTCCATAGCTTCACCCAGCCAAATATCCCCTTCTAATATGAGAAAAACGTCGCTTTCTTTTGATTTAAAACACTTGTTCCGCCTTTTAGGGTTCCGGACCGGAGGGGAAACAGGCAGCCGATCGGGACAGTGTGGTCTGGAGAGCGACGGGTCCTGATGGAGACCAGCGAAAGAAGGATCAGAGATGGAGGGATGACCCGTGAGCGGGGGCACAAAGGTAAAGCTGCCGGAGGAAATGCCGGAGGTATTAAGGTGACCAGAGGAGACACCCAAATGAGGATTATAAAAAGGCTGAGGGTTAGGACCCGAGATCTGGGGGTAGAGGCTAGGGTTAGTGCTGAGACAGCCAGATACAAACCCTAAGGTCGACGGGGAATGCAGAGGCGTCGAGAAAACCGGCCAAGTCGGGGGGTCGTCAGGGAGAATCACAGGATTACCCTGAATCTGATCAGAAAGATGGTAAGGAACAGGGTCAGGGGGACCTGACATATATAAACCACCCGATGAGGATATAGGGGTTCTCCAAATGGAAACCCCCTCCAAGGGGTCGGCGGAATAGACAACGGCTTCGATATCTTCCATCGGCGGCAGCACCCCAGATCTGAAGACACCTCGGATCGCAGGGAAACCCGGAAAAGCGACAGTTACAGTAGCAGATAACGACAGCGGTAAAAAACTCAAAACCGGAGAGGAAAAGGCGAGTGACAAAATTGTCGGTTACTGATCCCGTTCAGTGCGGAGACCGGTAGAGAGCTGATTGAACGGGGATGGCGGTCCAGGTTTGCAGGTGTGAAACCATGAACCCAATTGCTGCAGGGTATAGGGTAAACCCTAACCAAGTCCTTCGCGCGCGATCGTACCAGCCATCTCCTCCAACCCGGTGGGATTACCTTAAACAATTTAAATTCGTTAAACAAAAATTATGTAATGCTACTTTTAAATTTATAGTCGTCTTGTTTTGTATTTTCGATGGTTCTAATTGTCAAAGTTGTAATGTTAATTAATTGATGATTTTAACCCCAAAAGTAGAATAAAATAAAATAAAAGTTAGAAGAATCTAGAATAAACTTTAAAAACAAACATTTTTTAAAGCTTAGCAGTACCTTTCTATTACTTTTTCAAAATGAGGTAGGTGGTACAAGATCAACATCCATAACGAGATGGTCTCAACTTGCCTAGAGGAAACCATATATGTTGGCGTTCTAGTTTCATTCTAAGATATCCAAAATCTGAATTGTTTGAGATTGTCTACCAAAGCAATATAAACTTGACTGCCTTTATGACTCCTATTGAACATACACCTATACCATATGTACGAAAACTCCTTACGATTCATCTAAACAAGACTAAAACAACAAAATATCCATACTAAGTTAAAAAAAATATAGTAATCATTAGAGGACTCAATTGGTGTTGGTTCTTTGGCACTTGAGCTTGACTTCCCAATCTGAGGTAAGCAAGGGATGTGCCTCTCTATGCATGCAAGGTGAGTGTTCTGCTACTGTATCTGGGAGTGGATTAACTTGAATTCTTTGTGAAATTCTTGAATCTCTTCTGAAGGACCTGAGATACTTGTGATAATAGTCGTCAAAGCCTTAGCTAAGAGAGTCTTCATCAACAAAAATAGGTATAAAGTCCGTTGGAAATGAGTGCGACGATTTCATGTATGGCCAGGGTCTCGGATAAAGTCCCCCAACTCTTCCATCATTTCCTGATCACTGATAATATACTAATTTACTATCTCTGCTTCCCATTCATTAATGATATGGCGGGCCCGAGGATGCATACTGGTCCTATCAGCTCTGATTGTAGCCATGACGAAGTGGTGCCTAATCCTTTGACCTCAACCACTGGTGGATCGAGATTTCCCCCACCCACAACCAACATTAAGAATGCGACCACACAGTGAAGCAGAACGTGCCATATCCTTCAGATGTCTATTCTTATGGAAACGCTAAGTATTGCCAGACAGGTTGAAACCCATCCTTCTTTTCTTGCAATGAGAATTATTAAATCAAGATCTAGAGGGCGGCTTGGAGGGAAGATCCCATGAGTTGAGCTAAAATGGGATCCTGCAAAGTCTAAAGAGACATATAAAACGTAGAGAGAAACATTAAACCCAACTTGATAAAACATCTCATTATTTTCGTGGTTTTGTTATAAAAAACCAACCCAAATATACCGTAGACTTGTTACGACCCAGTAAAAGGATTCAACATACAAACATAAAAATACCACCCACATACTAATCTAGAATTCACTCGCCCAGGGATTGCATGTAGAAAGAGAAGGGAGTGAGAGTTGCTAACTTGCAATCTTCCAAAAGCTAGGAAGGAAGTGTGGGGGTGGCCACCCCACCTCCCTCGCATAATTGTCATTAATTGCATGGCAACGGTACTAATCCCACCACCTCCCTTATACCAACTCTCACCCTGGTCGGGGGCACTTTAAAAACAAGCATTTAAAAAAAAAAACAAAAACAAAAAAGATAATTAAACTGTTAGTGTTGATCTTTGAGTTTTTCTTTGTCATGATATATTTTTTTTAATGACATGGTTGAAAAATGTTTGAATTTTAACTTTGGGAAAAAAAAAAGGTTTATGTTGCATCACTACTTTTACATTTAAACATGTTTTTTCATGTCTTTTATAGTCATGATATTTGGTCTTTAATGCCATGATTGAAAAATGTTTGAATTTTAACCAAGAAAAAGAAGAAGTGATGATGCATCACCACTTTTGCATTTCAACGTAGTTTTTCATGTTTTTTGTAATCATGATATTTGATTTTTAATGTCATGCTTGAAAACTGTAGGAATTTGAACTAGAAATGAGAAAAGGGCGATGTTGCATCACCACTTTTCAAAATCAACATGAAAATAATGATTTAATGCAATCACCAAAAAATGAGAACTCATAGCAATTCTCATTAAGTTGGTAACATTGTTACCAAGGTAAACCAAGACTATGAAACTTGTATCTTTTTTGATTGATAAATAAAATCTTAACTTCACCTCTAGGCAAATAAATTTTAACATTATGCAAGATTTTTTTATATTTGTTTAACATTAATAATGTGTCTATTTTGGAATATGGCTTCTAGAATTTTAATTTAATTATCAATAATATATAGGTGGATGGTAGGGATTTAACATCCATGAAATATTCTAGAATATTCATAGTAATATACACAAATTAAAGGTTACGATTTATCTTCAAAGTAGTTATGCACGTTTTTCTCTTTTAATTAAATTGATTAATGCAAAGAAATGATCATATGAATAAGTGTCATTTGAAGCGAGTTATGGATGATAGGGATTTAACCTCCATGTAATATTTATCAATATTCATAGTGGTTACACAAATTAAAAGTTGATATTTATCTTCAAAGCAATTATGTTGTTTTTTACCTTTATTAAAATTGATTAATTAAAAAAAACTGTGATATGAACAAGTGGATGGTAGGGATTTAACATCCACGAAATATTCTAGAATATTCATAGTAGTATACACAAATTAAAGGTTGAGAATTATCTTCAAAGTAGTTAGGCACATTTTTCCCTTTTAATTAAATTGATTAATGCAAATAAATGATCATATGAACAATTGTCATTTGAAGCGAGTTATGGATGATAGGGATTTAACCTTCATGGAATATTTATCAATATTCATAGTGGTATACACAAATTAAAAGTTGAGATTTATCTTCAAAGCAATTATGTTGTTTTTTACCTTTATTGGTGTTATTTGAAGTGAGTTATGATTTTTTGAGCATGTGATATTGCTAAGAGATGGTATTTATAGATAAATCTATTTATAGATTAATAATATCCATGACCGAGAATATTGTTCCATATTTATTTAAATGTAAATAAGTTTTGCTATGTATAATAAAGATAATGTTTTGAGGCTTATTATGGATTGATGCCTATTGTCACCTTATTGCAAGAGCAATGTAAATAAAATTAGCAATAAGAAAAAAACATAAGAAAAGACCAAAAATAAAAATAAACAAGTGTTGCAAACAACTTAATCCTTGCCCTTTTAGATGTTATGGTTTTAGAAAAAATGCAAATTGGTATATGAAGTGGAAACTTTAATTGCCTACTAAGGTATAAGGACTTGCATAATTTTTTTAGTGGGTACTAACCACTACTAAATTTGCACATATTGTCAGCTCTAACTCCCAGTAGGTATATTTATCTTCATCTTGTCCCTATTCATTTTTTTATGTATATACTTGCTTAAACTATGGTACTATTGGTAATTAGATTATTTACTTGATTAACATTTTAATTTTAGGTGGTTTTTCTATGAAGCTTAACAATGAAAAATCATTGCACAAATATTTAAAAATCATGGTAACAGAAGGATGATATCAATCACGGATGACCATGAGACTTTGGAGATGAGAATGTATTATAACTATGAGAAAGTGTAATACGGTTAACCTAGTCTTAGGAGGAGCAAGGTGGATTCATTATGATCAATAATGCCAACCATCTCCATGTCGCAATTTGACAAAAGACATGAACCACTGTCTGCCCTACTGTTTCCCATGATTGGATAAGAAGGTCGTAAGACAGTACTTAATGTCCTTGTGGGCACTAAAATAGGAAAAAATATATTTAGGGTAAAATTCTGCCCTTGCTGTATTGTAGTTTTTTCAAAATGTCCATATAGAAATGAATAGTAGTCATGATTTTTACTAATTTATGTTTTATTTTGATTAAGGAATATTTTTGCAAATCATGCTTTTTTAACTAGATGATTATTGTCCTTAAATCCAATTGCCCCATTTATTTCAGTAATATATAAATCCCAAGGATGCTTAGATTGACTGCATGGTTGTGCAACTTGAGCTTTCATGCAAAATCAATTGCTTTCATATTCTAATATTATTCACCTTGATAGTTCTCTATTTTAAAAGAAAAAGTTGTTTCAACTAGGGCTTTAAATTTTGTTCTGTATTATTCTGTTAAAAAAAAACATATTGCATTGGGTTTAAACCAACGTTGAGACAAGTGAAGTGTAATAATGGTGTATATAAAAATACTTAGTAGCTGTACTCATTTGTATTCGACTTTTCGCAGTGAAAACAAAAAGATTCAAAATTTTAATCTTCACAGAGTAAGGATTCAAACCCATTGTAATTATACTATAACAATATTTACTCTTGTAAAAGCTCAAGTATCCATCACATCAATTAATTGAAAAAAATAAACTGAGACAAAAAAAAAAAAAAAAAAAAAAAAAAAAAAAAAAAAAAAAAAAAAAAAAAAAAAAAAAATATATATATATATATATATATATATATATATATATATATATATATTGTGAATAGCCATCACATCAAATCATTTGGAACCTAATATTTAATAGTTGTATTGATTGTTTGTTAAAAATGTTAGGAAAATTATTTTTAAATCTATGAGAAATGTCACAGATTTAGCAAATGAAAAAGTGTGGGTAACAATTCACGCGAGACAACAATTCTCTTTGCATAGATATTACAGTCCAAGAAAATGTAAAGTGTTTCCTTTCTATTAAAAGTTATCTTCATATTGTCCATAGGAGCATGTTATGATATATGCATACAAGACAATATGAAACCCTAAATTCTTTTATCTTCTACTAGGCTCGCTAAAACATCCATTCAACAACCTAAGTGACTATCAAAATTCTTAAGTAGAGCGTGATAGAATTACAAAATCTATAATTGTTATAATATTCCAGATATCTTGAAGTCACAAACACCATAAGGCTACAATTCACAAAGTACCTAGATGCTTATAGAAAGCAAAATTGTGATAAAATGTTGATTGTTGTCGAAAATATCAAAAGAATTATAGAACCAGAACAACCCTAAACCATATATGAAGGAATAGAAAATGAAAATTTTTTGTGATAGAGAGAAAGTTTGACAAATTAAAACCACAAAAGAAACATTATAAATCACTTTGTACATATATTTCAATATGAATGAAAGAACCCAAGATGTTTATAAGATTTATTTATTTATTTATTTTTCTTCTTCACGAAAAAAATAAAAAAAAAAATGACATACTCATATCAATACTTAATATCAATAAAGAATATGATGTTTTGCAGTGATAATGGCATTAATTGCAATTTAACAGTGGCAAATAGAAGGACAAAACCAAAAACAAAATCTGCATCCAAATGGTTTGGGCAACTGTTTAGATTCTAAAATTGTAAGACGAGCATTGTTGAGCGTAACTATCTCAATGAGCAATAGAGTATAAGTGTTGAATTTATTTGTTTGGGGAAGCTTCTTTTGTTTGTCATGTTGTTTTGAATATATGAACAAAATATTATTATTTTTTATATCATTAAAAACATTATATAAAATAAACAAAATTGTTTATGTTCAAACATGAAAAACCACCATCATTTAATTGCCTATCAAGGGATAAGGACATGCATAAATTTTTGGTGGGTAGTAACCACTACTAAGTTTACACGTTTAGAGTTGAAGAAAACATAAACCAACTTAGATCCACCTTAACACCAGATCTATCAAGTGTCGTCAGAGATTAAATCTATCATGGTGCAAACCTTTTTTTTGAGTGCAAAACTTGAAAAAATGTTTGCAATCCCTCTCGATGATTGATAGATCTCGGACTAAAATGGATCTAGGCTGGTTATATAATATCTATATTTGTATCTATGTGTCTCTTTCTTATTCCCTCTCTCTATCTCAACCCCCAAAGGTACACACTTTTTCTCCATATCTATCTCTCTCTCCCTCACTCTTCCACTCTCTCTGTTTCCTCCCCCCAGCTCTCTTCCCTCCCACTCTCCTCTATCTCTCTATGTCTTCCTTTTTCCCTCCCTCTCTAATTCCATCTCTTTCTCAAAAGTAATTTTTTTTCTTCCTTATTTCAATTAAAAAATGTTATAATATTAAATTAAATTAAATTTTTTTATAAAATATTTTGATTGTGAAATTAGTTATGGTTTTTGGGCGTGTGGCATTGTAACAAATCATATTTACAAGTTAATAATATCCATGGTAAATCTTGTTATATTGTTATAAAATATTTTGGTTGTGAAAAAAGTTATAATTTTTTGGTATGTGACATTGATAAGCCATGGTATTGTAACAAAGCCTATTCACTAATTCATAATATCAATGACAATGTAGGGGTTAAGAAATTTGTCATATTGTTATAAAATATTTTGGTTGTGAAATAAGTTTTTTGTTGGGGCATGTGGCATTGATAAGCCAAGGTATTGTAACAAAGCCTATGTACAAGTTAATAATATCCATGGTAAAATGGAAATGAATATCCATGTTTAAGAATCTTGTCATATTGTTATTATAAAATTTATTGTGAAATAAGTTATATTTTCTGGGCATATGATATTGATAAGCCACGGTATTGACTCATAGTATTGTCACAAAATCTATTTACAAATTAATAATTTTCAGGGTAAAGTGGTGGTGAATATCCATGGTTAAGAATCTTTTCATATTGTTATAAAATATTTTGATTGTGAAATAAATTATGATTTTGGGCATGTGATATTGATAAACCATGGTATTGTAACAAAGTCTATTCACAAGTTAATAACAAAATCAAAATATAACAAATTGAATTTTATTATTTTTATTATGTTAACTTTTTATTACTAATTGAGCCAAGATTTAAATGTTTACATTCATACTCAACAATGGCGTTTATATTACTTTTAACTCTTTATTTATTACTTTTATTTTTTTATTTATTACTTTTAATATTACTTTTGACTTTTTATTATTAATTGAGCTCACATTTAAATGTTTACACTCATCTCAGTGTAAAAATTTACCATCAATTACCATAATAACACATTTACCATTAGTTACTACCCATCATATGTTATTTACATTAGTGTGAGCTATTTTCAAGGATTTTAATTTTAAGTGGTTTTCTTATGAAGTTTAACAATGAAAATTCATTGCACAATTATTTAAAAATCATGACATAATTATTATTATTATTTTTAAGACTATTCTATTCAGATTCAAGGTGTACAATTACATCATGAGCGAAGTCTAAGGCAGCTGCCCAGAAGGAGAGGCAGATAGAAACAGAAAATTGTCCAAGACAGAGAATTTAGACGAGACCTTGTTATGCAATCCCACGCAGGGGAACCAATGTTAACCTTCTTGACCTTACTGAGCTTACAGACATTCCAAAAAACTTGCATTTTGAACCCTGGCTTATCAGCATTAACAAAAATTATCAGCTGTAACAAAAAAAACCCTCTATAATGGGCCGCATAACCTGAGACAAAGCTGCAGAGAATGAACTAGGCATCTGGAGGCTCCTCCACGATTCTGCACCAGCCAACGTGAGACGGATCCTGAACACGAGTAGCATCGTTCACAGACGGACCCGGGGCCGCTGGCTCCATCACCATGTCAATAACATTGCTCGCAGGAACCTCCGGAGCTCGCAGAGAGCAAGGATTCGACACAGAGACTGAGCCAGGGCCCTCCTAATGAGAGTTGGACTCTCCCACCTCCTGGGCTTCCTCGAGAAAGAGCACCGAAACATGAGCGATAATCCTGGGGCGATTCAAGGTCCAATTGAAAGTAAAAATCGTAGAGTCGAAAGAGGGAGAGGACGAGGAGTTTGGAGGACTGGGCTCAAGGTATTCGCTGGGCAAAAGAAAGCGCCCTCTCCCGCTGCGAGTGCGAGGGTAATGGCCAAAAATGAAGTCGCTGGAGGGTGAATTGGAGGACGGGCTAGAGGGTGCCCGCCGAGGGGTGCCTCTGCGGCTTCTCATCATATGGCGAAGACGTGGCATAACGAAAGCAGCAGCGCCTTTCTAAGAACAAGACCGAGCGACTAGAGAAGCAGGACACATGCCGATCAAGCGAATAGTCAGACGGGAGCCCAAAGCCTTAGAGAGAATCCAGGTAACTCACTGAGGCAGCTCCACAGGTCTATCAGAGCAGGAACCCAGCTTCGTTGCACCTATCAGGCCGCTTGAGCCAGCATTCACCAGGCCATAACCCAACCAACATAACATAAGAGGCTCCAGAACGATCCCATGGCGGAGGCTAGATTTATTACCCTCTCCCCTGCCTCGAAACACTGCCGCTATTACTATGGCATTCATGAGAGCCGAGATCCAAAACATATCAGAGCGTGCGGAGGTGAAAGACATATCAAAGTTGCCTGTAGTAAATCCCTTAAACGCAGCGATGCCCACATGCCGATGATCATCCATCGACTAGTTATTAACTTTGATGTACAGGGCGGGCAGGTGGCGGCACTTCTCACCCCACCCTAGTGCCATCGAATTTAAGGCCATCTCAATCACCCGCATCCGGGAAATCATGACTTAATTATTGCATCTACATCCATAAATGATTTTGAAGCACTTATCCAAATGGCACAAACACTGTGCGATAAGACCTTCAAATATATGATCCAACCAAATATTTGAAAACTAATTTTTCAGTGATATTGAAAATTTAAATATATTTATATATATATATATAATATATATATATATATATATATATATACTTAATTCAATACTAACTAATAATGATAGACAAACACAAACAAATTGATTCAAATTGCTAAAGCCATTTCTAACAAAAACTAATAAAAAAAAATTGTTTCAAATAGAACTTTCAATTAACCAACCAATAACCAAAAAATAAATGAATTAAGGGCTCAATCAACAACATTCACACCATACCCACCCGGATGCGGGTGTCAACTTGTAATTAAATATGACATGTGCCAGCCACGCGCAGAGGACAACGGGCCACGACACAGGCATATGGCAATTGCAGTTTACGGGATGGCTTCCGGCCCAAGGAAATTAATGGCTCTTCAATGCTGCCTCTGCCCCAAGGGAATGCAGAGGGAATTTACAGTATGGAGGAAACAACTTTCGATGATGTTTGTTGGTACATGCAGGAGGGGAATTGGGGCTCGGAGACGGAAGGGCGTGCCGAACTGCCAAGGAAAGAGGAGGGAGGCTTTGTTGGCAGCAAGCCTTCCCTCAAGATTGAACTCTGTACAGTTCAGGCATTCGACTCTCGGCATTTTCGGAAGGCGTTGAAAAGGATTAGGCCAAGGTCGCGTTCAGTTGAGGTGCTGCCGCGCGGAAGCGGGAACCTTTTGGCAGTCGAGCTCATTATCCGCAATTCCGAGGGGGACAGAGAAATTCTAGCGGCTTTGCTCATTCTTCAGGTGGCAACAGAGCACCCCGTTCATCCCATGGCTCCTCGTACGCGCGCAACTCCTCGCCGTGGGTGCAACTATGGGCAGAGGGGAAGCTCAGGAGGCAGGGGCAATCACAGCCCAAGACGCATTTCTCCCCTTGCCTGTGCGTCGCCCCCTTCCATTGAGTCGGAAGACTCCGGAAATGCCATCAGCAATACGGTGCAGTCGGCGAAATTCAGATTCAAGCGAAGGACCAACAAACCCATTGTCTCGGCTCTGGTTACAGTGATTTTTTTTTAAGAAGAAGAGGAGGAGGGAAGCTGGAAGGCGGAAACAGAGGAACAGACGCCTCCTTCCCCGGACATCTCAGCGCAGAGGAAGGATTTGGAAGACAGTTCATACAGCCCTTCTTCTCAGAGCAGGCTTGAAGAAGACAACACCTTTGTGCACTCTGAGGAGCAAGCAGAGGTGTCAAAGGAAATTGGTAGTCTGAAGGGCAAGGAACCTATGGAAATAGCTCAGCCAACCTCTGAAGTTCAGCCAGCAATGGAAGTCACCAAGAAGGCTTCACCTCAGAGTCATGCCCTGGACAAGGAACCTGACAATTCCTTTGCTAATATCCTGTACCTCAAATTGCCGCCAGGGATCCTAAGGCCTGAAGATATCCCAGACGGGATGGAGGTTACATGGGAGCGAGATCCGGATAAAGAGGCTAAGCAAAGTCAGAAGAATCTCAAGTAATGCTCGCCGTTCTGTGGGTAAGCACTTCGGCTCCTGGTATAAGGAGTATATTGCTGTTTTGGTATGTCTATGCGTTGTTTTTGATTTTATGGTTCGGCTTCATCCGTTGGGCGACAGCGGCACCGCGTATCGGGGCTGGCAGCACTCTCCGAAACGCTGCACACAGCCTCTGTTCTTTTTTGATATGTTTTGCACTCCTGGAGAATTCCAAGTCTGTAATGATTTCTCTCTCTGCTTTGGAATCTCTTACTGTTGATGACATTTTGTCTTCTGTTACTTACAAGCAGTGGAACAGGTTCCTGTGAACAGTTTTGAAAGAGAGTTGCTCATTCACTCTTAGAGGTTAAAACCTCTTGTAAATATTTTTTCAGTTTCTTTAATATAATTAATTTAGTCTTTGCCCAGGAAAAAAAAAAAAAAAAACATTCACACCATACCCATACCCAATTAGGCAAGCAAAACGATGTGTACTAAAAACATTGAGTTGTATCAGCAATGATCGATGCTGACATATGCAAGCCATTTTGAATGAGGTGTTCATGAACAACTCTAGCTGCCAAAAGACAAAAGAATAAGAGTTGCTGGCCTAGTGGTTCCAATTCATTGGCACGATCAGTGACGATTAACAGATGTGAACCACCTAAAACTTTTCCCCATTTGCTGCTTCACAGGGTCATTTTTCAGAAACCCATCAAGAACTGTGCCAGTATAAAAAAATATTGGTAATTTGCTAGCCTTAAAATATGAATCTTTCTTCAATAGCTCTAGCTCTTCCTCATTCAGCACCAGGCTTGCAAGAGTTAGCTGAGCAACATTCCTTGGTTCAACTTCCAAAATATTTTCTCATTTTGGTCATTGGAAAGCTCCCCTTGGCGGGTATTTGCCATTCTCAATGAACTTTGAAAGGCACACTGCAGTTCTGCTATGCAAAATCTTGTTCTGCTCGCCCAATGCTTCAAACAGAGGCTTCACACAAACAGAAACCAGAGATCCCGCCCTATTTCCATTGTCTCCACTGAAATACTTCAATGAAGGAAGACCTATTGTAACCAGACAAGCCTCACTGAGATTTGCGAGCTTGTTGAGGGAGATGAGAATCCTTTGAGCTCGATCATGGCGAAATTGCCTATGCGGGGAGGCCTTGCCGCTTCACCTGGATCGTTGCCATTCTGCAAATAAAAACTTGGGCGATTTCGATGAAGTTTGCAGAGTATGGGTTTGAAGCAGATTTCAGAATTTTTGCAAGCCTTTCGCACTATCTGGTTGTAATTCCCAATTGGTGTTTCCGAGAGCTGTACAACTGCAACTACCATTTACATGAATATTTTGAAGCAAAATTTGGGAGAATTGACTTATGAAATTGCTTGCACCCTATCTCTTTGACAATTCGACTTTTTACTGCATATTTCAACCTCCCAACTACATGCAATTCGGTCCTTTTTGACGATGCAACTCGGTTATTCTTGATAATGTAACTCAGCCCATAAATTAAAAAATCAATTCGCTGCTGCTTAAAGATTTCGAACTCTTTTTTGAAAATTCATCTTCTTGATGGATTCAACTCAATTCCTCTGTAAAATCACATCGGCTAGCTAGTGCGGCTTTATAACTATTGAAACCAACCGCCACCAGCTATGGTGTATTTTTCAACAGTGAAACTAGGAAATACAAGGAGGGCCGTGAGTTACTAGAGCTCTTGGACAATTAACTAAATATCAATACTCATTCATATCCCAAATGAACTAGCATCCTCTTTTTTTATAATTTTTATCCTCCAAATACAATGGGTCGCAGAAATACCATGGGTCACTCTTTTTAATAATAAAGTGACTTTATAAGTTATATCTCATAATTAAATCAAAATTCACTTATAATCCCCTATTTAATTTAATTACTCAGTATCACCTTTAAGATGCCATTAAGTAGATATCCTTTATGGGGAGGATGGAGGAGCCAAATTTGGTCAATTTTGATTCTCTTAGCCCTAGTCATGATGTTATTTTGGTTTATGATGTGGTTTTCGGGCATCCCAAGGTGGGTTTGACCCTGTTTGGTGGACCCTAAGATTGGGGCTGTCTCTTCTGGTGGGATTTTGTCGAAGGAAGCTCGGTCTTTTTCCCAAGTGATCGAAGGTTTTGGTTCTGTGCTCACGGGTTCTTTTTTGCTGGCAAATTAGGTTTTTACCTTACCCCAAGTGAGTGGTGGTGCGTCGACAATGGAAGAGTTTTGGGGTTTAACCCCTTTGGAACCTCCTTTCTCTAGAGGCATTTGTTTCTCAACTAAGGGGTCGTTATCTATCATGGTTCAAAAGTTAGGGTTTGTAAATCCTTCGGTCATTTTTGAAGAGGTAGGAGTATTGCCATTTTTGTCGATTGATGGTGGTCTTCACTCACCGGTCTCTGGTAAGGTCTTAGCGGCAAAGCAAGTGGATGAAGTTTTTTAGCCAACTTCTAGTAGCTTTTTAAAGTCCTTTATGGCGGAAGGGGATGGAGGGGGTTCAGTGGGTAGAACCTAAAGGTTATGGTGGACAAGCCAAGGGAGGTGTTAGAGTGGAAGACTCTCCTTCGCCCGCAAAGCAAGCACTGGACATTCGTCCTAAGATAAAAAAGAACAAGGTTTTGAAGAGTGTTAAAAACCCTACCTCTTAGAAGCTCATCCCAGGGGAAGATGTGGAAGTGGCTAAGGAAGATTCGATTCCAAAGAAAACTGGTTGGTAGGGCAAGTGGGCGCAAGTTTAACATCCAGACGTTATAGGAGTGGCTAAGGGACAATATTGTCCCAAAGGTAAAAAACCTTCATGATATTCACTCTTTAGCAAAGGTTTGGATCTAGATAAATTTTAATCACATGAGGAGGTTGAGCAAATGATTAATTCTATTTAGTCTATAGATACAACTTCGTTCATGTTTAAATTCTGGTCTTCGCTCTTTGATGCAAGTCATGAGAACTTAGATGTTGTCCCCATTTGGGTTCAGTTACTTGGTTTACCTTCTCATATGTGGAATGTGAAGAGCTTCAGAGATTTGGGAGACAATATTGAGGTCTTTCATGATGTTTATTACTCATTTAAGGAGACCAAGGATATGTCCATGGCCACAGTTCTTGTGAGTTTGGATACGCGCGATGGTTTACATGAAACAATTAACATTGGCAAAGGAGTTGAGATACTTTTGTAGCGGCTACAACCACCCTCCAAAATTTTGCCTTCGCTTCGTTTTGGAGCCTCCCTCCTCAAAATCTTAGCAGCCATCTTATACTGTTGAGGTACTTGTGTTTCATTGGATTTTATCTTTTGCTTAATAGCTTGTGTTCACCTACTTGTTCTGTTGACTAACCACAAGTTGACCCAACAGCTTGGTTCACATCCGGTCTTTGTGATGTCTGGGAAAATGCGTAATGTCTGTCCTCAGGGATTGCACAGAACAGCCCAACAACTGCCTTGCACCTAGAAATTACGTAGAGCAGGCAACCCAATAGGCAACCAACCTTCCTCTAGGAAATTGCGTAGAATTTGAGAGACAACCAGAGCCACTCAGCCCAGAAACAATGCAGAAGCTTCCCTTTAGTGGCTGTCCGTTGCATGTGTTGGTAGGTTGCCCGGTTCCCCCTAGGACAAAGCAATTCTTCCTTGCATGCATGACACTTTTCCCCCAAAAAAAAAAAAAAGTGAAAAAGCATCCCTATATTTTAGGAATCTATTTTTAGCATTGGGAGTTACATGCAAAATCGATTTTAGAAACTTCCTGCCAAGTGTCGCTTTCTCCTAGATTTGTGGCATGCGCGTCATAAACCACAAATTTAACAAATCTATTTAATGGATGCCCCAAAGCTCATTCTTCACATTCGATCTTGGAGCTCTGGCATTCCTGAGGCATCTAGGAACCTTAGGCATAGTTGACACAACATTTCTAGGTAAGTTTTGCTTTTCATGTCTTCTGTCGTTTTTTCTCTATCACTTTGGAGATTGAGGCAAAGGGGCAACAACGCGAGAGGAGAGGAGCACAAAAAAGGAGAGATAAGAAAATACTGGAAGAAGCAGAGAGAAAGTTGTAGGAGGTAGAGTAGAGACTCAAAGAAAAACAGGAGCTGCGCAGAAGAGAGAAGGAAGCGCAACAGGAAAAAGAATGGGAACAAGAGGAAGTGCAAGGCACACAGACAGGGAAAACTACGCCAATACAGGTTGAAGATTCAGATCCACCAACAATAGATGATGAACAGAGGGAGAAGCCATAGGAACAAGAACTTGCTTAACAGGATGAACCAACGGATGAATAGATGGACACAGAGATGGAACAATCAGAACATGATCAATACACTGACCTCATGCCAAAAGAAACCGAGGTCACCCCATAGGCTTCGCCAGCTCTAGCAGCAAAGCAAGTCCCCTGTGAACAAGGGGATACCATTCTCCTTGAGGATGATCCGGGAACATATCTGTACAACATAACCTTTGATGAGTCAAAATACAGAGTTGTACAGACATGTAGAGTGCACATCTTAGATGAGCATGCATCACCTACACACTTTGAAGAACGGGTGGTTGCGTTAGATGTGCGAAGACATCCAGCTGCCTTGGCCAATGCTACGAAGGCTTATGACGAATCCACGAGATCAAGTGTGAAGTTCTTGATAGCAGAAAATGAGCACATGGCTAAGGACTTGCAAGCAGCCAAGCAAAGAGAGGAACAATAAAAAGGATCCACCATAGCAAAGATGAAGAAAGCAATACTTGCTGAAGTGTCGACTCTTGAGACAGTCATGTGGAGACTATATGACAGGTTCGTCGCCGTGCACAAGGCAATTGTCTATCTACATGGTCATCAACAATGCTGCATCAAGATAGCGCACACACTCATAGACATACATGTCGTTGTTGATCATGTACAGACATGGGCAATGAGGTACAAGGGAGCCCCACTTCAGTTGCACAAGATGATGAAGCCGCAGGTAGAGTTGGGCAAAGCATAAATCCGAAGTCTGATCCGGAACTATGAGGAACTCCTGGAACTCATCACCAATGTTGAGGCTTCATATGCACGGTTGTTTACGAATTTGGATGTCGTGGTGAGAAAGTACGACACCCCATCAATTGGAACACTCACCGAAGCCAAAGAGAAGAACCAAGTCCAATTGGAGCTCAACACATACTTTGATCAGTTGATGCACATGGCAACCAACACAGATTTGCAGATCAGCGCAGAGAACATGCAGATATATGTCACAGATCCGACTGTGCTCAGGACTAAGCTGCACATGTTATAGGACGAGTTGGACCAATGTTTTATATCAGTATACCCATAAGCCATCGAGGCAAGAGTTCGTTTCCAGAAAGACACCATCAAATAATATGCGGACACCATTGCACATTACCAAGCTTGGCATAAGTTCGTCATCGAAGATCACCAAGAGGATGTTGCCGAGTTGGTCTTCCCATAGCCGTTCGAGTCTTAGTGTTGTCTTGTTTTGCCAACTCAAACCTATTTTTTACCACATGGGTATATGTGGAAAATATACTAAACTCCAAGTGTAATTAGCGGAATTCAAACAATCATATGTAATGTAAAGAGTTATATCTAATGAAGTTGAAGAGTTGTGAGGGTAGTCCAAGAGCCACAAAGGGGAATGTCAAGGGTCACCCCACCCTTTGTTATAAATAGAACCACATAACTCATAGAAAGGGCTTTTGGGAGCCAAACTTTTGGCTAGGTATTACTTAGAGAGGGCTTGGAGAGTATTGTGACGAGCCTTAGCTTCTCCATAGTGCAGAGCAAGTACATCTCTTTGGAGGAGCAAGCAGTGTTGACAGTAATGTTCCACTATTGGGGCTAGTGGCTGTCAATGGTGTATGTATGGATGGAACTGATGCAGGAGCATTCACCGAAGAGAAAATCATTGTAAGTAAGTAGACATAGGGGGTCATGTATTTTTAGGAAGTTGGATTCCTAAGTGATTAATTAATGTAATATTAGGCTTTTGAGCATAGAATAGGAATTAATTAGATAATGAGAGGAAGTGGTAAATACTCTCGAATTGAAGGAGAACCTGCGTGGTGAATAAATGACAAGAGATAGAGGTCAATTAGGACTCTTAAACTAGTTCATGATTCGAGGAGCAAGAGAGAGATTTTAGGAATTAAATAGAGATTGGAAGTGGACATAGAGGACAGAGAGGATTTAGGAGTCAGTTCAATAGAATTAGGAGTCAAACCAGGACGAGTTCAACAGAACTTCCTAGCATATATGTAAGCCTACGGGCAGAGCTTAAAGGAGGCCACAAATAGTTGAAGATCAGGCTTGCATGAGAGACAAAGAGTCTCATTCTGTAATCATTGTATATATATAAATATAGAGGTTAATTTCGACCCTGGATAAGTGTGTTTCGAGTGTTGAAATTGTTGTGAATTGGAATTCTGCAATAATTGTATGCATGTAGAGTCGAGGCAAAACACAGAGTGGAGAACAATTCAGAAGAATCGTAAGGGATCATCGAGTCCAATTGAAGCATAAGAGCGGAGCTCTGGAGAGACAGCAAAGTTGATAGTTCGAGGAGTTAAGTTCAGAAGAGAAGTTGAGTAGCGGAAGCAGAAGACCCAGAACCTTTGAAGAAACCCAAGCCACAAAGAGAAAATTGAAGAAATGGCAAAAAAACACAAGTAAAGAGATGGCGAAAAAACACAGGAGTCGTTGGATCTGTGAGATCAATGGTCTAGATGATGTTGCTGAGGAGTAGGGCGAAACATTGGATCGGTGGAGTTATTTACAAAGTTTAAGTCCCGCAAGTGTAAAACCTAGTTTACACTAAAAACGAGTGCAAAACACAGTTGGATTTAGATTACGGACTTGAAAATTTATACAAGTTTGTCTATACCCTTATCGGGTTCGGAAGGCATGTCGGGTCAGCGGAAACCATTGGGACGAGGACTGGAATGGGCCTTTGTAATAGAGCGATTGCGATATTGCGATTTAGTGACAGCCGTCGGATCTGACGTCAAGTCGACGGTCCAGATCTGATCGCTTATCGCATATCGAAGAAGGCAAAGATCGAAAGTTATAGCAGAAAGGCTCGAAGGAGGCAGACCTAACGATAATTATAGGTGCGACTTATAATATTTGAAGTCCAGCTTTGTGTTTCGGCGAGGTTTTTCCTTTGGAAACGGAATAGTAAAGAATTAACCTGCCGATAGTGTATTTTGATCGCGGTAAAGAGTATTGGGGCATGCGATAAGAGTGGATCTAAAGAGTTATTAAGCGCGGCTTATATGAATCGATTTCCGTTATGTTAATCGCATATCAAAGGAGATGGAGTCTTGTGTTAAAGTGACCATGGGAATGGAAAGTTGTGATAGCGATAAAGGTGATCCTCGTTAAACGTGCCAAGACCGTACCAAAAGAGGAAAATGTATGGTTTGCATGTATTTTCCTTTGTAAATGGGTTATAAGGGGAATAACGCCAATAAAGGGTTTTCATGTGTTAATTATATATAACCAATGGTTCATAAAGTAAAAGGTTATATATGTGGTCAAGGTTAACAAAGGTTATGAAGGGTTGATTAAAGTCCCGATAGGAGGATTTTAGCGGGGTGATCGGGTTCCGATATAAAGGAACTGATGAAAGAGGGCCTTAACCATTTGATGGTTGGAGATTTGACTCCATTGTGAGTTAAATACTTGGGACAGTTGTGTTTATGCAGACTACGGGTATAAGCGGGGGTAACCCTGCATCAGGAACTTTCACTTTATATATATATATATATATAACAGAGCCAACACGTCTTCATGCATTTGTTGTTATTGTAGTTCGACTATTCTGGTTACTTTAGCAATGGATGTTGTTTAAATTATGCATTTGTGTATGAACTATTTTGTATATGATTGTATGAATCTTGTTGAAGTCGTGTTGTTGGTTTAACCCATCACTTTGGATTGTCGACTATTCTTCTTTCCATCTTGTGATGTCATTCATCTCGTGTGTTCCTTTCAGGTTGTGTACTATTACAGGCTTCTAATGGGCACACTTCCTTTTCCCCTTCCGTGTGTTAGATCCCCCATGCATCTCACTTGACTCGCTGCAAGGTCACACACTTGCTTCCGACAAAGATATCACACTTACCTCTGCATGCTACCACAGTCAAGGAATAACTTTACTACCCGCTGCTCAGACTCCTAATCCAAATGGTTTGTGGTCTAGTTGGGACTTCTTACTAGGGAGATCCCTTGACATGTTGGCGGCTCCAACACCATCAATAGATATTGTAGGGGCTTGATTATTAAAGGGTGTTGTTTTGGTGCAGGATATATCCTAAGTATGGGTACATTGTCAGTCACTGTAATCTTCCCTTTAAAATAGGCTCGGCACAGGGTGAGGCCAAGAAAAAATAGAAGGTAGATATTATGTTGGGTTCATGGTTGAACATGAGGGAAGGGGAAGTGGAGTTAGAGGAGTTTGTAGAAATGTAGGAGGTTTTGTTAGGATCCCGTCAAATGGAAGTAAGTATGCAAACTCAAGATCATCATGTTGGAGACGGTTTATCCATGAAGCGTCATAGAGGATTGTTAGCCCCAGTTTTTCATCCTTTAGGTACTTTTTCATCCCGTATTAATGTTACTTCGCTTGCAAATTCATTTTCTGGTTTTGAGAAAGATTGTGGCTCTTTTTTTGAGGCTTAGAGTCTCACACCAAGTGTCTTCGTGTGTTCTTGTCGAAGTCAATTGTCTTGTCCCTTCCTCGTCGTGGACCTATTCCTCCCTAATAGCCTCTGCATCATTAGGCTATTCTGGAGATCAAGAAGATGAGGATATCCTTTATAATTTGAGATCTAGACAAATTTTCCCTCTTGTCGAAGGTTAGTCTAGACAACTAGGTCAAGTTGTGCATTCCTCACTTTGTACGAAGACTCGTATGAGGGAACCTCACATTTCCAAAGCTAATTAGAAAGCTAGAGAAAAGTTGGTTGCTGATAGATAATTATCCATTTATGGGGTCCTTAGAGTATTGAAATCCTAGGGGGTAGCTACTCAATGAAAACCCCATGCTTCAATTGTAGAGGTTTGGCAAGTTTCTCCAAAAAAATTGCTCTCAAGAGGTTGGTTCAGGTTGAATGTCTAGACATTAATTTTCTTCTGGAAACCCTAGGTGATGGGGAGGTAGTCACAAAATATTTGGAATCTCTTTTAGGTGGTTGGAGTTTCATACCTCAGATGTTCGTGGTCATTCAAGGGGTCTTGCTATTGGTTGGGAGATTCATAAAGTTCTTGTGGTTAATTTATGGAGTTTATTCTCTGGGTTGGTGATTGAAGGTTTCTCGACTAAGTTGGGTGCTCCATTTACCTACATAAATCTTTATGGGCCTTGTGAAGGCAAAGTGGGATTTTGGAACAATTTCCTTAGAATGAAGGTGTTGGAAGGGGAAAATATGATTATTGGGGGGGGTGGGGGTAAATTTTTTCTCTAGGCGATGTAGAGTCTTTGGGGCCTAGGGCTAGAGCTGATGCCATTTCTTATTTCTTTATTAGTAAGCTTGTTGCAAAGAAATTGCTGGATGTAGAGTCTGTTAATCTAAAGCCCACCTGGAGAAATCATCATATTAGGGAGGGTCAAATTTCAAAAAGGATTGACATATTTCTGGTTGTAAAAGCTCTTGTGGATTGTTTCAATCTTCTGCACCAATGGGTAGGCTCTTATGGGGGGCAAGATCAGGTCATTATCCCATTCTTCTAGAGCTAAAAGGTCATGGTCCCAAGCTTGGAAGCCCTCTTAAAGTGAACTCTTCATGGTTAAAAGAATAAGAGTTTGTAAATAGGTTCAAGGAAGGATAGAGTTCTTGTGACCCAGGGATTGGGTCTTTAGCTACCAAGCAGTTTGAGGCGAATGTTAACTGTGTAAAGTGCATGGTAGTAGATTGGATTAAGAAGAAACAAAAGATAGAGGAGGAAGAGCTCATTGATATAAAAAAAGAGATTATACTTGTCTCTGATTCTAGGGAAGGGGGTTATTTGAATGCATAATATAGAGATGCTTTGAATCGATTGGAATCTTACGGGAAGGCTATCTTAGAGGTGTAAGAAGCTTCTTGGAGATTAAAAAATAGAACCATCTAGCTAGAGTGTGGGGCTGAGAATACAAAATTCATCCAAACTTATGCCAAAGGCAGGAATATATGCAATACTATTTGGAATCTACAAGATGGGGAAGGTAGGGAGGTTTCTAACTTTGAAGGACTTGCCTCTCTCGGTTAGATTCATTTTTAATTTTTTTTCAAGGAGTTATAAAGGGTTAGCATTGTTGAACTTATCAGGGTAGCCTAATTCTTCCCTAGTTATGTGGAAGAAGAAGACAATAGAGCCCTTAAGGATGAGGCCTATGAATATGAGATGAAGGCAATACCAACCAACTTTCATAAAGATAAAATCCCAGGTCTTGATGGGTGGGGGATAGAGTTTTCTAAGGGGTTTTTTGAGCTAATCGACAAGGATCTATTGGGAGTTGTAAATGGATCAAGAAGGGAAGGTAGGGTTTTGGTAGCCTTTAACACTACCTTGATAGCCCTTATCCCCAAAATTGAGAAACCTATTTCCTTTGAATACTTTCATCCTATTTCTTTCTATAACTATATCTACAAGGTCATTTCAAAGGTCATTTCCAAAAGAATAAAGCTTATCCTATCAAAATCTATCTCCAAAGAACAATTTGGTTTCCTTGAAGGGAGACAAATTCATGAAGCCATTGGGGTGGCACAAGAAGGTCTTCACAGTATCAAGGCTCTTAGATTAAAAGGAGTTGTGATCAAAAATTGATCTTTCAAAAACTTATGACCGTGTAAGCTAGCTATATATTAGACTCCTCTCAACTCATATGGGGTTTGGTATTGATTTTATTAATTCGGTCATGAGCTACATTTGCTTGATTTCTTTTGCAATTTTGATAAATGGATTAGCCTCACCTTTTTTCCATGCTCCAAGAGATCTGAGACAAGTTCCCCCCTGTCTCCTTTATTGTTCTAGTTGGTAGCTAAACGTCTCAGTCATATGTTGGAAGATACAAAATGTAGAGGTGACTTCCAAGGTGCATTTATTGCTAATGCACTTGCAATCACCCACTTACTATTTGTTGATGATATTTTATTTTTTTAATGGTTTGTTAAGAGATGTTGATAAATTATTTGAGATCATTGACCTATTTGGGAAAGCCACTAGTATGGTTGTGAATGACAGGAAATCTACTATTTTTTATCAAAATTTGGAAGCCCATGAATTGCAACATCTCGAGAATGTTTTCCCTTTCAACCTATTAGAGATGGAGGAAGGATTAAAATACTTGGGTTTTCATTTGAAGTTAATTTCTATAAGGAGGATTGGTCTTAACTAATTGCAAAACTTGAGAAAATATTAAAAGGATGGAGCTTAAGGTGGTTGTCAAGAGTAGGCATGTTAAATCTAGTCAAATCAACATTGGAAGCCATTCTTGTGTATTGGATGTCTTTAGTACAAATACCTAAGGGAGATTTTAGAAGAATCCATAAGGATTTGCTTTGAATTTTTGTGGGTTGGAACTCAAGATCATTTTGTTCTTCCATGGGTTAAATGGAACCGTATTACATTGCCAAAAATGATAGGTGACTGAGGTCTCAAAAATATTTTTATGTTCTCAAAAGCCCTAGCAATAAATGTGGATGGAAACTTTTATCCACTCATAGAATGTGGACAATGGTGGTCTATTAGAAGTACATTTTTTCCTGTACTCCCTGGAAGATTGGGTAAGGTTGAGTTATTTGGAGAGTTGTTCTTAATTTTTTTGATCTTATTGCATCAAGTCTTGCTTGGAAGTTTGGAAATGGGTTGAAAGTGAGACTTGGTCAGGACCCTTGGTCAAGCAGTGGGATAAATCATAGACTTCCTTTGGTTCTCATTGATCAACTAAGAGACAAAGGTTTTTTGTGAATATCTCACATTGATAACCCAATTCATACTACTGTATGGCATCCATCATGGTTTGTGGCATATGCTTTACAAATAGAGCTAGAATTCCATGAGGTTTGGATGGTTTATTTAGATGCTCTTGTTGTTGCACACATCAGACTTTCCCATAATGAATATGAGTTGGTCTGGGTTCACTCTCTATTTAGAAATTATACCCCTAAGCTTGGGGATATACATCACAACGTGGCTGCTACAAAGGAAAAGGGGGAGCGGTGGTGGATATACTAGGGATTTTATGCAAAAGCGTCACAATATTGGTCCTAGATGGTGCTCTTTATGAAAGTCAAGTGGTGAATCCATAGAACATATTTTTGTAGAATGCACCTTATTATGCCAGGTCTAGAACACTTTTAGCTCTATCTTAGGCCAAGGATGTGTTTGACAAGGGCCTAGATTTGAGGAGAGGTTGAGGCTTTGGGTTCAAAACATGGATACCAAATCTTTTAGAGCACTTCCCTTGCTTATATGCTGGGGAGTTTGGTTGGTGCAAAACAAAATTATTTTCCAGAATAGGACTTACCTTCCAGATAAAGTGGTTACTAAGGGTTTGGCTATTATGTCACATTTTCCCCAATCTAAGTATATTTCTCATAAAATACTTGTGTTCTCAGAGGACCTTGATATATGTCTCCATTAGGGTTATTTTGATGGGGCTTAGTAGGGGGAAGAAATAATACGAGGAGTAGGGTTAATCTTACATTTGTATAGGCAACATTATTTTCATGTCAGGATGGGATCAAACAATCTGGCAAAACTGCTTTCTTGTCATACTTTGTTGGCTTTTACATGAGAAAAAGGATGTGAACAACTTGAAGTTTTTGGTGATTCTTTGTTGGTTGTAAACTGGGTCAATGAGATTCAATAATGTCACATTCTACTTCTTTCTCACATTCCGAAGGTTCTGCATAGGATCAAGCACACTTTTGTTTCTTTTTCTTGTATAAGCATTTACAGGGAGCACAATAGGGAAGCATATAGGCTTTTGAAAGAAGGCATACAACTTGATCGGGGGTTGTGGCTCATAGAAGAATCCCTGAATGATGAACATTGTCAATTCTATCACAGACCCTACATGGATGACCACATACCTCAAATTTAGTTTCATGTTTTGGTGAATCTTTCTATATTTTGTTAGTTTTGATATATACCATTGTATGAAGCCTCATATGCTATATCTCATATAGTTTATATGATTTATATTGTAAAAAGTTTTATGTTTGATGTAACCAAACTAAATAAGATGCGTGGGGTTAGGACATGTATTTTTTCAATATTTCTTAACAATTGTTTCAACCACGAGAGGATCTCGGCAGATCCTTCATAATACACACTTGGTTGTATATACAAAATGTAATTTTGTTTATAATTATGAATGAAATTACGATTTTTTTCCTAGGAAAAAAAGACGACATTAAGTAATTAAATTAATTTTCTCCTTTTCCTTGGAATTAGTTAAAATTCATAGTGCCTTCACGCATGCGTGAATTAACATAACATTACAAATTGTCTTCTCAATTTCTTTCTTTCTCATTAATTTTTAACTCCAACATTATCACATGGAATTAACATAGAAATTGTCGGGCCAATGTCTTAATTTTAAACTTCATTTTATAAAATATCATATTTATAATATATGCTTTGCTTAAAACAAAGCATGAGTTTGGAAACCATTTTATTTGAGGAAATTGAATTTTAAACTCCAACGTTATAAAATATAACATGGGATTAACATAGAAATTGTCATGTCAATGTCTTAATTTTAAACTCCATTTTATATGCAGTTTGGAAACCATTTTAGTTTATAATTCTAAAAAATGAAAATGTGAATTTTTTATTATTTCTTATAAATATAAATATAAATTAAATAATATATTTATATATATATATATATAATATATATATATATATATATTTTTTAAATTAAATAAATTTAAACATCTTAAATATATAAATATAAATATATATATAAATCATAAATTCATTAATATCAAATAAATTATTATATTTTAAATTCTAAATAAACTATAGAATAAAAATCACACGCGTTTTATGCCATTTATATTATACAATATAAACAACCTTATCATCAATATATTTTTGACTTTAAATATGGAGATAACTCTGGTTAACATTAAAAAAATATAAAGAGAATAGTTCTTCATATTAAAGAAATATAAAGAGAATAGTTGTGGGATTTTTATATATATATTTTTAAATTAATATTTTTTTTATTCTTTTTATTTTTTTAAAATAGTTTACTTGGTTGAATATGATTCACTAAAATATTTAATGTTTTATTTGTTGGATATGATTCATGAAAATATTTATATATAATTTTTTATTTCTTTCATTATTTTATATATATATATATAATTGAAAATTTGAAGCGAATTTTATTTCCAATAAAATGGTTAGGGTAACTCTTTAGATTCTAAAATTGTAAGGTGAGTGTTGTTGGGTATAACTACCTTAACGAGCCATAGAGTATAAGTGTTGAATCTATTTGTTTGGGGAAGCTTCTTTTGTTTGTCATGTAGTTGTTGTTGTTGTTTTTTTTAGAACGGTTAATATATTATAGATCAACGGTTGGGCAATGGCCTAAACAACCGACATTACAAGGAAGTTTCCAAATTCTTGTGCTTTTCTATGCCTAACAGTCCTTTTATGCTTTAGTACTTAAAGGTGTATCGTGTTGGCAATTTAAGAATACAAAGAGGTGCACACAAAAAGGAGCGAATAGCGAGTCCCGAGCGATCGCATCGAAGGAAAGCTGCGAAAGCCCCCGAAAGTTGAAGTCCTTTGATACTCGGGCCTTTTATAAAAATATATATAAATCACCCATTAAGCCTTTTGACGGTGTTTAATTCTTAGTTTCTGCCATGGAACAGTCTTGGCTCAATAATCGAGGTTCCACCTTTATCCGTATCGGGGATCAGCTTGTCCTCCGCACTCTTTGCAATACACTGCCTCCGTGGCTGTTTGTCATTTTGTTTTAAATATATGAACGAAATATTATTATTTTTTATATCATTAAAAACATTATATAAAATAAACAAAATTGTTTATGTTCAAACATGAAAGACCTTCATCCTTTAATTGCTTACCAAGGGATAAGGACATACATACATTTTTGGTGGGTAGTAACCACTACTAAATTTGCACGTTTACACTTTTACTCCTACATGTTAAAGAATTGAAGAAAACATAAACCAGCCTAGATCCATCTTAACACTGGACCTATCAAGTGTCGAGAGAGATCAAATCTATCATGGTGCAAACCTCTTTTTTGAATGCAAAACTTGAGAAAATGTTTGCACGTCTAGATATTTGATCCCTCTCTTTGCTTGATAGATCTGGGATTAAGATGGATCTAGGCTGGTCATATAATATTATATAATATCTATATTTGTATCTATGTATCTCTTATTCTCTCTCTCTATCTCAACCCCCAAACATACACACTTTCTCTCCATATCTATCTATCTCTCTCTCCCTTGCGCTTCCACTCCCTCTCTCTTGCCCACCCCCCCTCTCTCTCTTCCCTGCCACTCTCCTCTATCTCTTTATGTCTTTCTTTTTCCCTCCCTCTCTAATTCCATCTCTTTCTCAAAAGTAATTATAATTTTTTTCCTTTTAGATTTCAATTAAAAAATGTTATAGAATTAAACTAAATTAAAATATTTATAAAATATTTTGATTGTGAAATCAGTTATGGCTTTTGGGCATGTGCAATTGTAACAAATCCTATGGTTTTTGGGCATGTGGCATTCTAACAAATCCTATTTACAGGTTAATAATATCCATGGTAAAGCTTGTCATATTGTTATAAAATATTTTGGTTGTGAAATAAGTTATGATTTTTGGGTATGTGACATTGATAAGCCATGGTATTGTAACAAAGCCTATTCACAAATGCATAATATCAATGACAATGTAGAGGTGAATATCCATGGTTAAGAAACTTGTCATATTGTTATAAAATATTTTGATTGTGAAATAAGTTATTTTTTTGGGCATGTGGTATTGATAAGCCATGGTATTGTAACAAAGCCTATTTACAAGTTAATAATATCTATGGTTAAGAATTTTGTCATATTGTTATAAAAAAAAATATTGGGAAATAAATTATATTTTTTGGGCATATGCTATTGATAAGCCATGGTATTGACTCATAGTATTGTAACAAAATCTATTTACAAGTTAATAATATTCAAGGTAAAGTGGTGGTGAAATTCCATGGTTAAGAATATTTTTATATTGTTATAAAATATTTTGCTTGTGAAATAAATTATGATTTTGGGCATGTGATATTGATAAACCATGGTATTGTAACAAAGCCTATCCACAAGTTAATAACAAAATCAAAATATAACAAATTGAATTTTATTATTTTTATTACTAAATGAGCCAAGATTTAAATGTTTTTACATTCATCCTCAACACAAAATCAAAATATAACAAATTGAATTTTATTATCTTTATTACTTTAGCTTTTTAATACTAATTGAGCCAAGGTTTAAATGTTTACATTCATCCACTGAGGTTTATATTACTTTTAACTTTTTATTTATTACTTTTAATTTTTTATTTATTACTTTTAATATTACTTTTAACTTTTTATTATTAATTAACATTTAAATGTTTACGTTCAAACTAGTGTAAACATTTATCATCGGTTACCATAATGACAAATTTAGAGTTAGTTACTACACATGATATGTTATTTAGGTCAGTATGAACTATTTTCAAGAATTTTAATTTTAGGTGGTTTTCTTATGAAACTTAAAGATGAAAACTTATTGCACAATTATTTAAAAATCATGACATAATTATTGCAACTATATCCATAAATGATGACAATTTTTTTCGAGGCAGTTATCACATGGCACAATCGCTGCAATAAGACCTTCAAAGATATGATCCAACCAAATATTTGAAAATGAATTTTTTCAGTGATATTGAAAAATAAATATTTGTTTGTTTGTTTGTTTGTTTTTTTAATTAAACGTTATAACACATTTGTCAATACTACATTAATAGTGACAAACAAATTGATTCAATTGCTAAAACCATATCTGGGCAAAGACTAATCTGAAAACATTGTTTCAAATAAAACTTTGAATTAACCACAAGACAAAATTGAGTTTTTGTAGCTCTAATCATAGCTTCAGCAAGATCATTTACACGAACGTAATCATCATTCTAAACTAGTTTTATTTTAGAAATCCTCTGTTTGAAGTTGAAACAAACTCCCATCAACAACCAGAAAGTGATCAATTTAGTAAGTTTGAGGTTGATTCACATCAAGTGTTAATTTCAGGAGCAATTTTGCATAAACATGCAGAAGTTCAACCTGAACTTCCCAAGCCCACAATTAGAACTTGGCAAGATATTGTTGGAAACAACCAAAAAACCAGTCTTGGATATGACAAGGATGTGTCTTTTCATATTTCAGACTATTCTAATTCCATCAAATTTCAAAGTGTTGGATTTCTTCAGAACAACTCAATTTCACCTGCTCCTCTTCCACCAAAGCCACAAATTGTCAAATGCCAACACTGTAATCGAGTTGGCCATGTGAAAGATCACTGCTTTGATCTTCACTAGCATGAGCATTGTAATAAAAATACTCATAATTCAAATAGATGCTTCAGAAACAAGCCTCCTATAAAAATGATGATTCACCATGGATGGATTGCTTCTATAATTGGCTTCAATAGCCAAGAAGATATTTAAGTCATATCACATAATTTGTTCTCGAGTGTTGACACGTCTTGTAGTTGATATTTCTTCATCTTCTCACATTCTATCTGATAAGTTGGTAATTGATGGTCATCTACAAGCTTCAAATATAAATCAAGCAAACTTGAACCACAACCTAAGAGTGTTGCTTGATCCTAGAGCTAGAGTCAGCCAACCAGAGACAAAGCAATGCCTCATGGGCATGCCTTTGGTTGGTGGCTTTCCTTAAACCATCGCAGGTTAAGACCTCAATGGTCTCCCTTTTCAGAACATTTCCTCTAGTATAAGACTTTAACTTCTAGCCATATTTGGAATTGTTCCAAGAACTGTGTGAAGCATTCCATTGTTGGTGGTCAACCTTAAACCACCACTGGTTCGACCCATATTTAGAGTTGTAGCTAAGGACAAAGCAATGCCCCATGAGCGTGCCTTTGGTTGGTGGCCTTCCTTAAACCACCACAAGTTGAGACCTCAATGGTCTCCCTTTTCACAACACTTCCTCTAGCATAAGACTTTAGCTTCTAGCTAGATTTGGAACTGTTAAAGGAACTACATCAAGCATTCCAAGTTGAGACCTCAATGTTTTCCTTTTTTAAAGCATTAGGGAGCACTTTCTTTAACAAAAGACTTCAACTTTTATAGCCATATTTGAAACTGTTCTAGGAACAACGCTAAGTGTTCCGACGTTGGTGGCTAGCCTTAAACCACCACCAGTTGAGACCTCGAGTTCTCCCACCCTATACCATCATTTCCGAGAGCACAATCAATCAATTGATGCCATGTTTTTGTGCATTTTTTCATTACAACTCTCTTCTTAGACTCATATATACCCTTTCAGATTAAGGAGGGAATGTTGGATACCTAATTTGCTAAGGATTATGGTGTGGAAGGTGAACCATCACGAGGAATCCAAGAGACATTGGAAGATGAATCCAACAGTCACATAATGAATTTGTATGTAACATATTTGTGAATAATAAAGCAATTCACGCTTATCTTAATTTGTTGTCTATCATTTTTTGGGTGTTTAACACAAACCACTCGATATTTGTTCATGTTCTTGCAAAGGGATGGGTCTACTTGATTTTTTAGGATGAATCAGATGCTAAGGTGATCGAAGGTAAAGTGACATCGATTGACTCCACTCCAGTTATTTTCAAGCAGTGGACTCCCCACACCAATGCTAAACAAGAGAAAACTGATTCTATTCCCATATGGGTGTGTATCTTCGACCTCTTGGCTCATTTGTGGCATGAAACCTACTTCGGTTGGTTGGAAATCAACTGGGTTATTATTTGGATCATGATGCTTCCTATATTTATTTTGGAGACACTTCAATGGCTTAGAGTTTGGTAAGTGTGGATATCCAGGGTGTTTTCCATGTGGGATGGATATGGGAGAAGGGATGGACCTTATTATGTTAGACTATGAGGGTATCTCGTTTTGTCGTTACCATTGTCATCAACATTTCCATAGTGAAAAGGAATGTGTTATACCTATGTCCAAGAAAATTTTTAGGCCCTCGGGTTCTCAGGGTGTGGATGGCTCAAGATCGGTTTCATATTTTATGGATTCTTCTCTTATGGTGTCCTGCTCGATTTCGTGCGAGGCTGCTATGAGGGCTCACAATTCAGTTCCAGTCTTAGAAGGTTCATGACCTGAGACTATTCCTCTAGTTCCCTCGCCCCCGACGACTGAAAGTACATCATCCAATCCCTTCCTTTCACTTTCGAATTCGGTTTCTTTTGATGCTATCTCATATTATCCTTGTGCTTCATCTGGTTGTTCTCCTCCTTTATTGAAATTTAGTGTGGTGGCTTCACCACATGGGTCTTTAAAGATTTACCCTCATATTTCCTCGACCATGTCCCCTTTCTTTGTGGATTTGGGTGATTTATCCTCTCTGTCCTCTTTTGAGTGATTCCTTCTCGATGATGTGCTTTACAACCTCCGGCACATGATTGTTACTCCTCAACGAGGAATATTCTCATGGGGTTTGGGACATATTTCCCTTTCTGTGAAGGAAAAGAGATGTAGGGGACGCAAATCATACATTTCTATTGTTCAAGAGAAAGTTTATGTGTGATATGGAATCTAGTAAGAAACAATCTATCCAAGGGGCCCTTATAGCAAGCCCATACTTGTCAGCCATCTCTCAATGAAAATTATGTCCTTTAACTACTGAACATCATTTCTCTTCAAGAGACCATGGGTAGTGGCGAGCACATCTCATCTGGATAGTATGTTAAAGGGTTGGTCCTTCTCTACTGTTGATACTTTGGGACATTATAGGGGTCTTACAGTGATGCAGGAGCATTAAAGCCTCCAAGTTATTAAGTCATTGATGAGAAAAATATTCAAAAAGGGGTCTTGATTTTTGAGAAGAATTTATATTCTTCTATGTAAATAAATTGTATTTTCCAAGTTGGTGTATTTTATGAGTTTTAGAACTAGGTGATTCATAGTTTTAGAAAAGATATGAATAGGTGAGATTTTGTCCATAAAGAAAAAGCAAATCTACCTTGAAAAAAATCAGAGATTTTAGGGATAGATTGAGTGACTTTAGAATTTAGAAAAATACGATTTATGGAGTGATTTTAGGATATAGGAAAACCTAATTGATGGAGTGACTTTAGGATTTAGAGAAGTTATTGCATTTTTTAATTCTACTTATTTAAGCCTATAGACAATGAGAGAATGTCCAAATGAATGTAGAATTAGGCTAAGAGAGGAAGAGAGTTTTTGAGTATTTGTGTATGTACATATTTTAATTAATGAAATAAAGTTTCATACTTTTTGTGTATTAATTGTGTACATGCATGATCGCCTGAAGAATTCTAGTTCGTGTATGAAATCTGGAATTAATATGAAATTGAATCTCTGAATAGGTGTGTTGTTTAGATACAGTTGAATAACAGAGTTGGTAGAATTTTACATGAGTGATAATATGGGTTTTGACCATATGTTTATTAGATAAGCTATTATGTGAGTAAATTTTGTAGGAAAACTAAAATTTTCCTGCATCACACAGTGGGATGGTTAATGCACCGAGTCTTAATTTCAAGTTTGTGGAGCTCTGATTTGATCATGGCTCTAGATATTTCTCCTCTGTTTTTGAGTCAGTCTGCCACTCTTATTAACATTTACAACCCTTCTCAAAACTGATATAAATTCTGTGAGGCCACTTTCAATAAATCTTTTATCAGTGGAACAAGGTTATCATCCGCGGAGACCGTAATTTCTCCTTAGGTCTGACTGAATCTTGGGGACCCCGAGTTCATTCCGATCCTCAGCCTGATTATTTTCACAGTTAGCTCATTCGAAACATGCTTATTGACATGGAACCCTCTAAGCTCTCCTCGATCTGGTGGAATTGTCGAGCTGACGAGGAGTGGACTAGGAAACACCTTGATAGATTTCTAATTGTAGAAGATCTTTTGGAATCCATCCCTATGGTTAAGCAATGAGTTGGGGAAGGTGGTTTTTTTGATCACTCCCCCATTTTCTTGGAGATTTGGGGATTCCTCCAAAAGCTGGCTAGCCCCTTCAAGTTTTATTTTGCCTAGATGGTAGAGGAGGAATTTCTATCCTTGATTAAGGAAAATTGAATCCCTCTCTCCCTCGGGGGAATTATCTGTAGCTATCTGGTTCTAATCAAACTTGAAAATGTCAAAATTTAAAGTGAATGAATGGGCTAAGAGAAACAAAAGGCTGGAGGTAAAAGAACTAGAAGAGGTAGAAAAATAGTTGGAAGCTACCTCTGCCAGGGAGGGAGAGGGTTTTTACTCTCTAGATTCTTTAGCTGTCTATAGATCCCTTGAGAGCAGAAGATTAAGTCTTATTAAAGGCAGGCAGGAGGAATGGAGATTAAAAAGACGTGCTATATGGTTAAAAAGTGGGGATGAAAATACAAATTTCTTCCATGCTTTTGCAAAGGGGAAGAAAATCATGAACACTATATGGAGATTGCGGGACGAACAAGGCACTGAGTATTATTCTTTCTAGGGAGTGGCTAATCTAGGGAAATAGTTCTTTGAAAACCACTTTAGAGCTCTCCGAGAAGCTTCTATTGTTGAAGTTGTTCAACTAGCTCAAGTTTTCCCTCGTATGGTTGAAGTAGAGGAAAGTAATAACATTATGGAGGAGGTCTCGTTGGATGAATTGAAATAATCTTTGCACAAATTTCAGAGGGACAAAAGTAATGGGCCTAATGGATAGGGTGTGGAGTTCTTCCTTGAGTATTTTGTCTTCATGGGTCTGGATCTACTTGCGGTCATTGAAGAATCCCGTCGAGAGGGTTGCATCTTGCCTACTTTCATTCTACCTTCATTGCTCTCATTCCGAAATTGAGCTAACCATCCTCTTTCTTTGATTCCTATCTCCTTGTGTAATGCTATCTATAAAGTCATTGTTAAAGTCATATTCCTCAGGATCAAACCTATTCTTTCTAGGTACATCTCTCTTGAGCAATTGGCGTTCTAGGAAGGCTAATAGATTCATGAGGCCATTGGTGTGGCCCAGGAAGGCTGTCATAGTCCTAAAGTGAAAAATTTGAAGGGGTCCATTACTAAGATAGATTTATCTAAAGCATACGATGGGGTGAGTTGGATTTATATCAGGGTTCTCCTCATCCACTTGGGTTTTGGTCTTGATTTCATCAATTGGGTGATATCCTATATTCAATTGACATATTTTTCTGTTCTAATAAATGGTGTTGCCTCTCCATTATTTAAGGCACAAAGGGGTTTAAGATAGGGTTTTCCTCTATCCCCTCTCCTTTTCCTCTTAGTGGTGGAAGGTTTGAGTCGACTTATCAATGATGCAAAGCATAAAGGGCCCTTCAAAGGTGTATGTGTTGCTAGGAATTTCTTCATATCCCATTTATTATTTGTGGATGACATTATAATTGTCAAGCCAAGAGCTAACTCCTCAATGCTAATTGTGTTTTTGCATTAAGATTTCTCATGTATATATACATGGAGGGAGAGACTCTTGGGCTTCACCTCCTAGTGTCTCTTCATATTCCTAATCTCATTATTTTCTATTTACATTATTATATGAATTTCCTAATCCCAAAGATTAGGTGTCAACATTCACCCCCTTATCTGAAGGGATGTTAGTGAGTCCAAGCATCATTCTGAATCTTTCGATCATTTTTCTTCCAAGTGCTTTGGTGAAAATGTTTGCTACTCAACAAGATGTCAAATCAAATGATGTTTTGTATTGATGTGTTTCGTTCGATCATGGAACTTTGGGTTCTTAGCCAAGTTTATTGCAGAAGTGTTGTCAGTCATGAGAGGAGTTGAATGCATTTGCTTCTCTTGCAAATCTTCTAGAATTTTCCCGAGCCACACAATTTCCTTTGTTGCTTCAACTGCTGTCACATATTCTGCCTCAGTTGTGGAATATGCTAGAACTGATTGTTTGCGTGATCTCCAGGAGACAACTCGTGATCCAAGACTCATAGCATAACTTGAAGTATATATCCCAGTTTCTTTGCCTTCATTGAAGTTTTAATCAGAGTATCTAATCAAGTTGAAGTCGCCCACCTATGTATACTTGAGTCCAAAGTCTTGAGTTCCCTTCAAGTACTTTAGAACTCTTTTTGCAACATACCAATGTTCCTCATAAGGATTTTTCATAAACATGGAGAGGATTCCAACAACAAATGAAATGTCCGGTCTGGTAGTAGTCAGGTAGTTGAGACTTCCTACAAGATGTCTATAGTTTGTTGCATCCTCAAATTATTTTCCTTCAATGGATGTGAGCTTAAGGTTCTATTCCATTCGAGTAGTGAAAGGATTGCACTCATCCATGCCAAACATGTTCAACAAATCTCCAATATACTTCTTCCGAGAGAGGAATATGAACTTCGGATGTTGAGTTACTTCAATACCAAGATAGTAGTGAACATAGCCCAAGTCAGTCATTTGCAAACTTTTCCTCAATTCCTTATTTATGAGTGCAATGTAGCTCTCATTGTTTCTTGTCATCAAAATATAATCTACATACACCACAAGATATACAACTGTTTTGCCAACTTTCTTGACAAACAAAGTTGCATCATGAAGATCATAATGTTTGAAGTTGAGTTTCAGAAGATGCTCAGTTAACTTTTCATGCCAGGCTCATGATGCTTTCTTGAGGCCATACAAGGATTTCAAAATTTTGCATACTTTGTGTTCTTGTCCCTTCACAAGAAATCCTTTTGGCTGGGACATAAAAACATTCTCTTTCAGATCTCCATTCAAAAAAGAAGTTTTTACATCCATTTGATGGAATTTCCAACTGTTCTGAGTTGCCAAGACAATGAGTATCCAGATGGTAGCCCTTTTTTTGTGGGGGAAAATGTCTCCTCATAATTGACCCCTTCCTTATGTGCAAAACCTTTTGCCACAAGCTTGGCTTTGTGCTTGTTAAGTGAGCCACCAACTTTATACTTGTTTTTGTAGACCCATTTGCAACTAATTGGTTTGGTTCCCAATGGAGGATCAACCAACCTCCAAGTGCTATTCTTTATCAAGGCATCATATTATTTCTGCATCGCTTCTTTCCATTCGTCATGAGAAGTGACTTCTCTGAAGGAATTTGGTTCAAAATTTGTAGAAAAATTCAGTTCACAATCATAAGAAACATCCATATTAACAAGTGAATCAGAATTGTCTACATCACCTCCATTTTGTTTTGTTGAATTTATTGTTCCTGTCTTTCCAACCTCATAAGGACGAAAACTTTCAAGTGTCTTTGTCAGCCATTTTGGAGGAATTTTCTAAGATGGCCCAGGCTGCTTAGTTGACGAAGTTGGGGTTGAATCAAGATTTAGTCTCCCAATTCTGTCAATCACCTCACTCAAAGTGTCATCAATGGCTGGAGCTTCATGTGGTGGAGAGAGTGCTTCAGAAGAAGATTGATCCAGTATAGGAATGCCCCCTTCAATATGTGGAATCTAGTTATCAAATTCTTGAAATGACTTTGCATGTGCGAATCTATTCAAGCAATCAAGCTGCCCCTCAATAACATTGTCAGCTTTGGAAGATTCAAGAAAGATCACATCTGTAGATATAACAAACTTCTTATTAAATTCATCATAGAGACAATATGCTTTGGAGGTATTTGAATACCCCAAGAAGATACACTTACGACTCCTTGAACCAAGTTTGTTTCTTTGTTCCTTAGGTATCAAGGCGTAATAGGTGGAACCAAAGACCCTGAGATGCTTTACCGAAGGAATGTGGCCATACCGCATTTCATAAGGAGTCTTGTTTATAATAGAATTATATGGACACCTATTCTTTACATACACAACACATAGAACTGTATCAGCGCAAAACATCACTTTTACATTATTGAAAAACATCATGGAACGTACCATATTTAAGATTTTCCTGTTCATTCTTTCAACTACTCCATTTTGTCGGGGATTATAAGACACAATTGTTTGATGTTTCATCCCATGTTGGTGAAGATAGTTTTCAAATTCATTTGAAGTGTATTATTTTCCATTATCAGTGCGAATAGAGCCAATATGAGATTGTGCATCATTTTCATCCATGCATGAAAGTTATTGAATGTTTGAAAAGCATCAGATTTGTTCTTCAATAAAAAAACCCAACACATTCTAGTGTAGTCATCAATAAACGCCATCATATATTTATTTCCATTTGCAGAAGGAACAAGCATTAGGCCACGTAACTCTGAATGAATAAGTTCAAGTTTTCTTCTGCTCTGGAATGTGAATCATGAAAAGGCTGTTTGCTGTGCTTTCCTAAGATACAAGTATCACATTGCTTAAGTTTCCTAGGAATTGTAAGCAAACAAGTAACACTACTTTTCTTCAACATACGAAGGCTGTCATACTTCAGCTGTCCAAATCTAGCATGCCATAAAAGACTTCATGGAAATGTACCTTCATCATAATGAGAATTGTATGAGAAGTTTTGTGCATGAGTAGAAGTACCTTGCAACTTCAGAAGTCTTTCTTCTTCTTTCCCTATCATGACAAGTGAGTGATCTGATGCTTTTCTGACCTTGAAATTGCCATCAAATGTATGAATGGAGTGTCCTTGTTGGCGGATATGGACCAAAGACAAAAAAATTCTCCTCAACTCGGGAGGTATAGAACATCATGTAGACGGAATTATGGAAGAACATGCAATTTGAACTTGATGGTGCCAAGATTTGATGGCTTGAGTTTCTTCTTATCTGCAAAATATACTGCTCCATCAACATTGTCAGCGAATTTTTCAAAAAAAATATTTCCTAAAAGTCATGTGGCAAGTTCCTCTTGAATCAAGCAACCAATCATCTTTCCATGAAGAAAGTCAAGCATTGAACAAGTCTTCATTTACTCCAATATTGCAATGTGCCACAACATACTGAGCGGATTCAGGTGGTTTACCTTTCTCTTTGTCATGGGTTTTACCTTTGACTTCATTTCTTTCCTACTCAATTATGTCCCAAGGCAACTTACTTGTGGGTGCATCATGTCCATCTCTATTGCAATGTATGCAATGAAGATCAGACTTTTCTCCTTGGAATTGTATGCCTCCCCTGTCTCTTCAGCCACCTCTTCCTCTAGAAGAATCTCGTGCATGATTCTTCTCTTTATGTGCAAGACACACAACTTCTTCAGAAGACTGAGGAGCTATCTTATTCCCAAAATCCTTTTCTCTCTAAGCAAACTTCTTCTCAAGGGAGTTAAAGGTAATCTTCTTGAGGTTTCCACTTGCTTGCAATGACTCAAGATAATTTGAATAAGTGGGATATAGTGCCTTGACATAAGGTATGAGAGGAATGCATATTTGAACACCAATGGTTTTGATATCATGCATAATAGATCTTACTTCTGTTGCTAAAGCAAGAGGGTCATCATTTTTCAATTCAAGACTGAACAATTTAATCATCAATCGGACAACTTCAAGTTCAGAGTGTGACTCATAGAGTTCCTTCAACTTCTGTAAGGTTTCAAAAGCATTTGAAAATGGTGAAATATGACGAATCACCTCTTCATTACAGACGCTGCAATAAAGGCATAAGCCTTGCTGTTCTTATTTTCCCAACTGGTGAACTCCTTCTTTGAGGTGGGCTTTACAGGTTCATTATCTCCTTCTCCTACACAAACTCCTTTCCACAACTCATTGAAAATAAGAGTGTGTTTTATCTTCCTTGACCATTCAAGATAGTTCTCTTTTCCTGAGAGATCTTCTCCAACAATAGATATCAATGAATCCATTAAAAATATGTGTACTGCAAAAAAAATTGCACTTTTGATGGCAAAAAATGCATCGTGATATATATAGGATGAAGGTATTATTTGAGGGAGGGACTATTTGGGGGAGGGGGTTTATGGGAAGGTGTATATGGAGGAGGGTCAATGTATAAGCAATGTTGACCGAAAGGTGGTATGGGAAGAGAGGTGGACTGTGGACCGAACGCAGGAGTTTGAACGTGGTGGTAAAAACTGTATGGTATTGCTAAGTTTATTATCCGTTGTATGGTATATATTACAATGTATGGAGCTGTGGTATTACCACGCAACACACAATACACAACATTCGTCTCACGCAATATTGGTCACGATGTGGAGGGGCAAAGTATTACCACGGAGGAGGAGGTATGGTGATGCCACGAATGGGAGGGAAGCGCAGGGGAGAGCGTAGGAGGGTGTATCCGGAAAAGCGAGGAGTGCAGGAGCTAAGGGTATATCATCAGACCAAACCACAGGTCAAGGAAACACCTGCCTATACACAACGCTGAAAGTATGGACGAGCATACTGGGGAATATGGAGTCGGTGTATTAAATGACCTACGTTAATGATCCATGAGGTGTATTAAATGTGTGGGAAGATAAACCAAAGGTATCACGATGCTGATGGAGCATTAATACCAGCGTTCCGAGGGCACATAGTCAGCACAACAACAACCAGTCAACCAACATATTCAACGCATACCATTCGGGCATTCAATAAAACTAACGTAGAGGACAAAGAGCATAGGAATACAGAATATGGCAGAGGATGCAGGAGTTACAGGGTAGGAAAAGCTAAGAATGGGGTTGGATTTGATACCATGTCAAGGCAGGTGGTAACTCCTTAATGCTAATTGTGTTTTTGCATTGATATTTCTCATGGATATATACATGGAGGGAGAGACTATTGGGCTTCACCTCCTAGTCTCTCTTCATATTCCTAATCTCCTTATTTTCTATTTACATTATTTATATGAATTTCTAGATCCCAAATATTAGGTGTCAACAATAATATTTTGTGGTGAGGATATCTAGGATATCACAAAGCTCGTTGATATTCTTTCCCTATTTGGGCATGCCACTGGAATGTATATAAATGCCCAAAATTCCTCCATCACATATCATAATCTTTTTGAGTTGGAAGTTCATCATCTCTCTGGTTCTCTCCCCTTTCCTGTTAAACCTTTGGACTTTGGTCTAAAGTATTTGGGATTTCATCATAAGCCTAGTTTTTATGTCAAAGAGGACTAGGCATGGTTGGTGGCTACATAAATCACTGGTGCAACAAGTGACTATTAAGAGTTGGTCGCTTGGTGCTGATTAAATATGTACTAGAGATTATTTCTAGCTATTGGGCCTCTCTGGCATGGATTCTGAAATGTATCCTAGAAAAGATCAGGAAATTATGATAATCCTTCCTGTGGTCTGGAAAGGGCAAGAAATATGTTATGTTATGGGTCAAATGGGGTTTCATTGCTAGACCTAAAAAACAGGGCGGTTGGGGTCTTAAAAATCTCCTTTTGTTTTCCAATGCCCTTATTGGTAAATGCGGGTGGAGGCTAATATCCTCTGATATCCTGTGGACTGTAGGTTTTAACCCCGTACATAAATTCCCTGCATACAAATTCTAAAACACAGAAAATAAACAATGCAAGAGCATAACATAAAACACATATACACAGAGATTCTCCCCTGGATCCCAAAACCAGGACTGCCAGCTTGATTTTTCATTATGTTCCTTTCAATGTTATAATACATATTTATACATGCCGAAACATCCAATACCATGGACCGAAAACCACTGCGTCCAAAAAAACATGTGCGAAAATCATGCACAAAACCATAGGTGGGTCCGCCCAACCTAACATAGGGTCCAAAACCAAAATTTTCCGAGGCGCTGCCTCAGACCCCATAAAGTGGGGTTACGAGTACGCCTCAAACCCCTTGTGACCTTCCCCCCTCTAACCCCCGGTTAACTACGTGGGTGAGTCATGGAAAGAATATAACACAACCCAACATTCTCCCACTTGTTGTTTTCTTTCCACAGGGGGCCACAAGAGAGCTTAGTCATTTATCCAACCTTGCAATGCCCATTGTTTCTCTACACCAAGAGAACTACTCAGAGCTCACAGATTTTATCAATGCATCTGCAGTATTCTTCAGTGTCCACCTTTACTAGCAACACCTTTTTGTCTTCTATCATATCCCTCACAAAGTGATACTGAACATCAATGTGTTTTGTCTTTGAATGATATGCAGGTTCTTTGCCAAGAAAATTGCACTTTGGCTATCACAGTCTATCCTTATAGCTTCCTGTACTAACCCATACTTGAACACAATCTCTGCAACCAAACTGCTTCCTTGCTTGCATGAGTGGCTGCCAGTATTCTGCCTCTGTAGTTGATAGTGCCACTACAAATTGTTTCTTACTCATCCAACTGACTGCACTTCCAAATAGGTTAAACACATACCCACTTGTAGATCTTCTCTGATCCAGATCTCCAACCCAGTCTGCATCAATAGAGCCGTGAATACCAACTTTCTGTCTAATCCCGGTCTTCCTTGGTAGCACAAGCCATAATCACTAGTGCCATGCAAATACCTGAAAACCCGCTTCACTGTTGTCCAATGCTGGTTTTGACATAAACCTGCTCAATACTCCCACTGCATGTGCAATGTCTGGTCTAGTACAGACCATTGCATACATCAGGCTACTGACTGCACTTGCATATGGAACACGGGACATGTCCTCTTCCTCTTTTTGTGCCTTGGGACACTGTTCAGCAGATAGCCTCACACCTACAAGAATAGGAACCTTCACCAGTTTACTATCTTGCATATTAAACCTTTGCAATATTGTTTCGACATACTTCCTCTGGTTTAACCAGAGCTTCCTCTTTGCTTGATCTCTTTCAATTTCCATGCCTAAAATATAGTTTGCAGCACTAAGATATTTCATGGCGAATTTGGAGGACAATTGGGTCTTCAAATCCCGGATAACTTCTTTGTCATTTCCAACCAGCATCATATCATCCACATACAAGACCAGATAAATTGCACAATCACTAATTAATTTAAAATACACACAATGATCTGCTTTGCTTCTTGTGAAGCCAAGTCCCCATATAAATGTATCAAATCTCTGATAGCACATCTTTGGTGATTGTTTTAACTCATACAGAGACTTCTTTAACTTGCATACCAGTTCTTTCTTACCCTTCACTACAAAACCTTCAAGTTGCTTCTTGTAGATCTCCTCTTCCAGATCCCCGTGAAGAAATGTTGTCTTCACATCCATTTGTTCTACCTCAAAATCAAAAGTAGCAGCAACAGATAAAAGTAATCTAATAGAAGTTACCTTGGCAACAGGAGAAAAAATGTCATCAAAATCAATTCTCGGCGCGTGGGAATACCCTTTTGCTGCCAACCGAGCTTTGTATTTCTCCACTTTTCCTTCTGCATTTATCTTCTTTTTGAACACCCATTTGCTGCCAATGGGTTTCCTTCCAGCCGGAAACTCCACCAGATCCCAAGCCTCATTTTTGTGCAAAGATGCCATTTCATCAACCATGGCCTTTTTCCAGAGTTTTCCATCCTCTGAATCCACTACTTCCTTCGTCAGTTTTTGGGATCATCATCAGTAACAATAAAGCAAAATTTTGAACAGATAGCAGTGGACTATACTTTCTGCTTCCCTCTTTCTCAAACTGATCTTCTCACAGCCGGAGTTTGTGGCTCTTCATCTTCTAATTCCTCCTCTATTTTAGAGTTTGATTCTTCCTCCTTTAAGCTCAAACGCTATCTTCTCAGGTTCCTTGGTTGGATTCATGTTTAATAACATCTTTCACCTCTCTGAACACCACATCTCGGCTGTACCACAACCTTCCGTTGACTGGGTTCCAAATCTTATACCCTTTAAACCATCCTTATACCAATAAAAATGCACTTTTCATATTACTTCCAACTTGGTTCGTTTCTCCTTTGGAACATGTACATATGCATCACATCCAAATACCCTTAGATGTGAAAGAGAGGGTTTCTACCAGTCCATACCTCTTGTGGAGTCTTATCCTCCAACGTTGATGAAGGTGACCTGTTCACCAGGTAACATGCAGTATCCACCGCCTCTGCGCAAAATTCTTGTCCTAACCCGACACCACTGAGCATGCTTCTTGCCCTTTCCATCAACGTCTTGTTCATTCTTTCTGCAACTCCATTTTGCTGAGGTGTATATGGAGTAGTCTTCTGTCATGATATACCACACTTCTTACAAAATTCTTCAAATTCCTTGATGCAAAACTCTCCACCATTATCCATCCTCAACACCTTTATCTTCTTCTCTGTCTGATTTTCCATGAGGGCCTTAAATTCTTTAAACATGTCAAAGGCTTCAGATTTCTTCTTAAAGAAATATGTCCATGTATTCCTTGAGAAGTCATCTATAAATGATACATAGTACACAGACTTACCCAGTGATGGAACCTTCACAGGTCTAAACGCATCACTGTGCACAAGTTATAATATTTGTTTCGCCCTCTTACTACCAAAGGGAAAACTATCCTGATTCTGCTTCCCATATACACATTTTTCACAGAAATCAAAATCTAGAGAGCTATTACTCATACCTTCTACCATACCTTTACCATGAAGTATTCGAAGACCCTTCTCTCCAATATGTCCAAGCCTTTGATGCCACAACATCGTCATTTATCCAGAGACCACTAGATTTTCTGCTCCACTTTCAGGAACCACAGAACTATTGCATCCATCAACAACAGTGCTACCTTGCAGCTTGTACAGAGTTCCAATCCGAACTCCCCGCATCAATACCAGTGCTCCCCAAACCATTTTGTAGGTATCTTTCTCGAACACTGTTTTTACACCTGCGTCATCAAACTTGCTTACAGAAATCAGATTTCTGGCCAATGCAGGAATATGCAGAACACCTAGAAGTGTTCTAACCCTCCCACCTTGAAGCTTCAATTTTACTTTTCAGTGACTAACGATTCTAGCCTTCCTGTCATCCCCCAAGAAGACATCACTACCATTGTATTTCTCATACTCACAGAACCACTCTCTATGGGGAGTGAAGTGAAAGGATGCACCTGAGTCAATCAACCATGCCTCATAATCTACATGTGTACTTGAAGAAGCCAAGTACACACCCCCATCTTCATCTGAGGTGGTTTTCACCTCTGCAGAAGGAGCCTCATTATATCCCTTTCCTTTGTTAGGAACTTTAGATTTATAGTCCCTTTTAAAGTGGCCTTCCTTTCTGCATTTCTAGCACACCACCTTTCTAGGTTTTCCTGGAGATTTAGATCTTCCTCTAGATTTAGATCTCCCACTTGATGACTTATTTTTGTTTCTGTTCTGGGGCCGTCCTCGTATAGACAAGGCATCACCATTCTGGCTCTCCATATTTTTTCGTCTCATCTCCTCCGTCAGCAAAGCTGAGACTATTTCATCAAACTGCAAGGCAGTTGCATTGCTACCTATTGCAATAACCAAACTATCCCATGAATTTGGTAGAGAACACAACAAACTGATGCACTTATCTTCATCTTGAATTTTAATATCAACATATGCTAACTAACTTACCATAGTACTAAATGTATTCAGATGCTCTATCACCGAGTCTCCATCTTTCATCCTTAGGTTATACAGCTTTTTTCGCAGGAACATTTTATTCATCAGAGACTTAGATTGGTACAAAGTTCCTAACTTGTCCCACAAAGCTTTCGCCATAGCTTCTCCTGATACATTTAGCAATACTGAATATGAGACACATAATCGTATTGTGCTCTTTGCCTTCTGATCCAACTTCTTCCTTTCTTCATCGGACACTCCCGTTGGTTTAGTACCCGGATCTACCGCGATCCATTGATCTTTATCCACCAACAGATCCTCCATCTTGAGTTTCTACAACTCAAAACTCTGACCATTGAATTTCTCGATCTTTATCTTTCTACTACTCCCATCTTATTTCACCACCAGAATCGATCTCGCAGATCTCCCACTGAAAAAGGTCTACCATAGGCTTGAGCGAAACCCCTCAGCAACAAAGGCGTCCCCTTGAAGCCAAAACAACTCTGAAACCAAATGTAGGTTTTAACCCCGTACAGAAATTATCTGCATACGAATTATAAAACACAGAAAATAAACAATGTGAGAGCATAACATAAAACACATATACACAGATATTTTCCCCTGGATCCCAAAACCGAGACTACCAGCTTGATTTTTCATTATGTTCCATTCAATGTTATAATACATGTTGAAGCATCCAATACCATGGACCGGAAACCATCGCGTCCAATACCATGGAATGAAAATGATTGCATCCAAAAAACATGTGCGAAAATTATGCAAAAAACCATAGGTGGGTTTGCCCAACCTAACATAGGGTCTAAAACCAAAATTTTCCGGGGCACCATAAAGTGGGGTTACGGGTTTGCCTCAAACCCCCTGTGACATCCCTCCCTCTAACCCCCAGTTGACTACTTGGGCTAGTCATGGAAAGAATATAACACAACCCAACATGGACTTCAATGTTCATTTGTAAATATACCACTCCATTATAGATTGGTGATTGTTTGATGATTTCAAATAGGTCAAAATAAAATATCTCATTAATTTTGTGGGTTATCCTTAACACTTTTGATATCATACAAAATGGGCTAGTTTGGCGTATGAGTTCAGGTGACATGCTTCGCATAGTTCTAGACCTGTGTTATGGATGTGATATGCATTATAGTCTTCTTCCTCATTTAATTGATTTGCTATGAGATCATGGTTTTGACATGTTGGCCCATATCATCGATCCAAACATGTCTTCCTTGTGACATCAGGGTTAGATCTATGTGGTCGACCTGGGAATTTGGGTTGATTTCAGTGCTTTCTAGAATGATTATATCCAAATACTCATGGATTGTCACATTCACATTACAGATAAAATGGATGAGATGGTATGGTGCATATCTCCTTCAAGTGTATATACACCGAAAATGGGATTCATTTCTCTCATCTGTGATCATTTTAATTTGGAGGAGAGGTGGTGGTGGAAAGTTGTATAGTGGGTAAAATGTCCACTTAAATCTAAAATTTTCATGTGGTGCTTGATGATGGAAAAAGTTCCCACTTGGGATGTTCTCTAGAGGTGGTTCATGGTGGGACCAGGATGGTGTTATCTATGTCAAACAATGTTGAAAACATGTCTCATTTATTTATGGAATGCTCATTCTTTCAGATAGTTTGGAAATTATGCGTGGATGCTATCGACCATTTTATTCCCTGGTTTGATCGTGATGTGGAGAATGCATGGAGATCATGGAATTTGAATACAATGTGTTTTCCTTTCCATGTCCCTCTAATCATATGCTGGAGGATTTGGTTATCCAGTAACCAAGCTATATTTTTTGACAAAATCTCTATTCCCTCCCATATTGCATCAGAAGGGATGGAAATTTTCAATCACTTTCCTTAGGAGAAGAATGTGTCTACTTCAAGGGTGGTTTTGGCTAGATATATTGAATTATCAAAGCCTTGGGGATACTTTAATGGTGCATCCAAGGATATCAGCGGATCCTGTGGGGGTGGTTTCATTATTTATCTCTCTCTATCACATTTTTTCAACGTCAAATTGGGTTTGGGCCTGGGTTCAAACAATAGAGCGAAGATCCTCACATGCAAGAACTTGCTTCTATTTCCAAGGAACAAGGCTACACATGCATTCAAATATTCGAGGATTCAAAGTTGACCATCAATTGGATTAGTAGAATAATTTCTTGTAGAAAATCATCCTTTGTCCTATTGTAGAGGAGTTTATTTGTTTGCTAATTGTATTGATTATTTCTATTTTTCTCACATTTATAGGGTGGTCTAGGTAGATATTGGTGGCCACCCACCTATTCCACGAGGCCTCCAGTCAGTTTCATATGTTTCCTTGTTTATTTCAGCATTTACTATTTTTAGTAGTTTTTCGGGTCATGAACTTCCAGAGCAGTTTTGAACCCCTAAATGACTTTTTTTAAGGTCTGCTACAGGCTCGTGGGCATAAGCATGGGCCTGCCACAAATCCTGTATTAATTCGAGAGACCTTTCCAACAAGGTATCGTACGCACCAAATGGAGATAATATGACTAAGTTACGACCCCGGGAAGTTGGCTGCCCAACTAACCCAAACAAGGCCCACAAACTCTTGGCGTTCCATCTCCTTGGTTTAGAGTTTTGGTTGTTTAGGGTTTTCCCTTGTTGTTCAATAATAAATAGGCCCTTGAGCCTCATTGCAACATAGTTCAGAGGCATGTAGCCCCCACATTTCTTCTTAGATATAAGCTACCATTGCTCGAGCTAGTTTATTTCCATTTTGTTTGTAACCATATTTCAATATTATGATATTAATGAAATAAAGTGTTATTTCTACAACATCTATGTATTTATGGTTATATCTGTAATTTTTTACGTTCATGTTTAAGTTCAGATTAGTGGTATTAGAACAATCTGCACTTTCTTTATTTTTATTTGCATGTCCCCAATGAGGTCATGGTATAAGGAGTTAGGGCACGATGTGGTCGAACCTTTGCAAGATCAACCTCAAAAACCTCGACAACCTCCTATGGTGGAATACAAGAAAGATGAGGGGGAAAGATATCTTATCAAAATATTGGTTGAGGAAGTCCTCGAGCAATAGAGGAATGCGATGATAGACAACTTTTCCCAGATCCTTTGACAACTACCCACATGCGACGCATCTTCATCCAGCAGCCACCTTGGAGGTGCCACTCCTTTTAAGGTACAAGTTAACTTTGACATTCCCATATTTAAGGGCTAGATAGATGTAGATGTCGTAGATAAATGGTTGAATCTGTTGGAAGGATATTTTTTAGTTCATGCCTTTTCCAATCAGGAAAATATTAATTTTGCACTTCTCAAAGCCGCCCCACACGTCAAGGATTGGTGGGAAACCTACTATGAACAAAAGGATGAGAGAGAATCCTCATTGATTTCATCCGCACCCAGTTGGGATTCTTTTCGAGACTCCATCAAGGAACAATATTACCCTGTCGGGAGCTATGAAGATAAATACATAAAGTGGACAACACTACGAAAGGGAAGGGACCAAGATGTGCTGAAGTTCACAAAATGTTTTCCATACCCTCCACACAAAATTGAGTATCAAGGATTCCGATTGGAATTTGGTACTTAAGTACCGCGATTGCCTGCACAAGTACATCTAGGACGAGATGGAGTTCTTGGACATCTCCTCTCTCGACACGACATACCAATACGTTGCTAAGATTGAGAAAAATTTTAAACAAAAGAAGTGAGACTTTGGATCTGCAAATCCGAAGCAAGGAAAAGGCACCCCCAAATCACAGAGAAAAGGCCAAATCCAAGGCGGGGTGACCTAAGACAACCCGCTGAAGCCATTAGCGAAGAAAAACACCCTAAAGACAAAGAAGGACATGGGAAGATGGTGTGAGTTCCATAAGAGCTTCACCCACAACACAAGTGAGTGTCGAGCCAAGCAGTCACTAGTGGCCGAGCTGAAGGCTTCCGAATCAGACGCATGTTCCGACTCTGAGTGAAAACCCGACAAGGGGAATGACAAAGGGAAGCATATCATTGACGCAGAGCCTAGTGCAACCGTGGCCACCACCAAGATCCATAAGAATGAACCTGAAGATCTAGAGGAGGGGGAACGCCTCTTCTATCGACAAATGTGGGTGAAGGGTTCTCTGTTGTAGTTCATTATCAACAATGAGAGCCAAAAGGACCTCATTTCAGCAGAGGTCGTGAAGCGATTGGGCCTATCGACGAAAACACATCCACAACCGTACACCATCAGATGGCTTCATCAAGGAGGAGATCTCCGCGTCAGCCAACAGTGTCGCCTTCCATACAACATCAAGCCTTTCACGGATGAGGTACTGTGTGATGTTGCTCCTCTTGAAGTTTGTGATGTATTATTAGGACAACCATACTTATGGAAGAGACATGCTCTATATGAGTCTAAACCTCGCTTTGTGATTATTAATTTGGGGAATAAGTTGTATAGGATACGGGAGGAAGCCCTTCCTGTCACCATCTCTTTGATCACTGAAGAGCAATGCAATAAGATCATTTCCTAGAGCAAGGATTTTTTTTCCCTTATGATCCGCTCTCAGGGCAAGAAAAAGGTTGTGGCCACGACTTCCAAACAGGGCTCCTCCGCACAACAGTAGCAGATGGACAAGGTCGTGGAGGAGTACAGGGAAATTTTCTTCTCACATACAGGGTCACCTTTGCATTGTCAGGTCAAGCAATCCATCAATCTAACCCCGGGTACGCCGCTACCCAATGGACCAATCTATCGACACTCTATTCTAGAGAATAATGACACCAAGAGGTAGATTCAGGAGTTGTTGCAGAAAGGGCACATCTGGCCAAGATCATCACCCTGCGGGAACTCGATTGTACTGGTACATAATAAGGACGTGACTTGGAGACTCTGTATTGACTATCGGGCAGTAAACAAGATCATTGTCCAGAATAGGTACCCAATCCCATAGATTGACTACCTTTTGGATAACCTCAAGGCAGAAAATATTTCAACAAGATTGACTTGAAGTCTACTTATCACTAAGTGTCAATCGAACCCTCCGATGTGTGGAAGACTGCTTTCAAATCCAAGGAGGGTCTTTCAAATGGTTGGTCATGCCTTTCGAGTTGACGAATGCCCCCGCAACCTTCATGAGATTGATGGACAACATCTTGCGACCCTACACCAATGCATTCACGGTGGTGGATTTAGATGACATCTTGATCTTCAACCAAAGTTGGGAAGAACACCTCCACCATATTTGACAAGTTCTTCAAACCCTGCGACAACACAAAATGTGTGCCAATTTGGGGAAATGCACTTTTGGCATGACCCAGGTTCAATATATGGGGTACATCATTGATGAGAAGGGTGTGCATGTGGACCCAGCCAAGATACAAATCAGTCGGGATTGGCTAGCCCTAACCACTCTAATAGAGCTTCGCAACTTTCTGGGTCTTGCCAATTTCTACCATAGGTTCATGTTGGGGTTCTCTCATATCACTTGGCCTTTAAGTCAAGTCACCAAGGGCAGAGAGAAAACAATTTTTTTTGGTCCGAAATCCAACAGAAGGCGTTTACTGAGTTGAAGCATTGCCTCTGCTCTGCACCAATGCCCACATTACCAGACCTGCAACAACCATTGAGATTGAGACAGATGCCTCCGACTATGCTATTGGTGCAATTCTTACTTAGTAGGGGCATCCAATGGATTACCACAGTGAGACACTTTCAAAAACAGTCTGAAAATATCCCACTTACAACAAAGAAATGTATTCCATTGTGTAGGCCTACCGTTAATGGAAGAATTATATTATGGGGAAGGAAACAATCATACACACAGACCACTGACCCTTGCAGTTCATACAGACACAAGGGAAGTTGCAGAATGATCACTATTATAAATGGTCCACATACATGTAACAATTCCATTTGAACATTAAGTACAAGAAGGGCATCACCAATAATGTTGCAGACTGCCTCAGCCAACCACCAATCATGGCATTTTATCACTGTGCTTGATCTCTTTGTGGGCACGAGACTTCCGAGTGGCTTGTATCTTTACAAGAGCAGCTCAGAATTAGGCAGCACATACCAGACACTCCTGGAAGGTAAGAAAGTTCCAAATTTTCACCTCCAGGATGCACTATTATGCCACCTGGGACACATCTGTGTTCCTTCAAGCGAGCGTGCCAAAATGATTTGGGAGGCGCACTATACTCGGGTCGCTGGACATTTCAGGGTAGAGAAAATAGTGGCAGTGCTGCAAAAATATTTTTATTGGCCGGACCTTCATCAAGGTGTTGGGAGGTACATTAAATCTTGCACTGCCTACACCATTTCCAAACCAACTGTCAAGAGGCAAGGCCTATATACTCCTCTTCCTAATCCTAGTCAATCTTGGGAATCCATATCCATGGATTACATGTCGGGCCTTCCTTTTTTAAGCACGACAATGACTGTGTTTTCATGGTTGTCGACAAATTCTCTAAGATGACCATTATGACGCCCTGCAAGAAGAGTATCACAACAAAGGCCACTGTTAAACTCTTCTTTGAGCGAGTATGGGTACACTTCGGGATCCCATAGTCCATTGTCTCAAATTGGGACAACAGATTCCTGAGTGCATTTTAGTCAAGTCTCTAGTCGATGCTGGATACCAAACTTACTAAGTCCATGACTTTCCATGCCCAAATTGATGGCCAAACATAGGTTGTCAACAAGATGATCGTACACATTCTGTGCATGTACAACTCGAAGTATCCATGCACATGGAATGAAAGCCTCCCATATGTCCAACACAACTACAACAGAGCTCTCCACAACTTAATGGGCCACAACCCATTTCAAGTAGGGCTTAGATTTTAGCCATTATGTCCCATTATTGTGGCCATACCATTTGCAACTACTCAGGAAGATTCGACTCACGTCTAGTTCGAAGTCGACAGGGCTAACAACTTCATTGAGTGCATTAAACACATCCTCCAATAGGTCCATAATATATTGGACAAATTCAATGCTAAGTACAAGAAGCACCATGATCAACATCGAGTTCTGCACAAGTTTCAGGTGGGCGACAAAGTTTGGCTACAGTTGTAGAAGGAGCGCCTCGTTGGACCCCGCTATAAGCTTTTCTCGCTTTGATATGGGCCATATACCATCATTGAGGCTGTGGGGGATGATTCCTTCGAGCTCAACATTCCACCGTTCCTTGGTCTACACCTAGTGTTGAATATAGATTGCCTTCGACCAAACTTTCCACCATTGTTGGACACATCCGACATTGCAGAACAACTCACACCAACAGAGATGAACCCAGAATGGATGGAAAATGCCACAACTGATTAGATAATGGGTACATAGATCAAGAATCGCCAATAGAGGATCCAACTATATCAATTGTCAAAGAGGGCCAACTCCTTCACCCGGGCAAGTGGTTCGCCATGGACCAGTTTCAATTTTTTTTTACTCATCTCATGGAGGCTTTGCATGCAATGGGGAAAATTTATTCTTAAGGAGGGAGGATTGATATATGTGGATATTGGTGGCCACCCACCTATTCCACCTAGACCTCCAGTCAGTTTCACCCGTTTCCTTGTTTATTTGAGCATTTACTATTTTTAGTAGTTTTTCGGGTCTTGAACTTCCGAAACAATTTTGACCCCCTAAACGATGTTTTTTTAGGTACGCAGCAAACCCGTAGCCATAGGTAGAGGCCTGTTGCAAATCTTGTAGTAATTGGAGAGACATTTCCAACAAGGTATCATACGCGCCAAACGAAGATAATATGACCAAGTTACGACCCTTGGCAGTTGGCCACCCAACTAACCCCAACGGGGCCCACAAACTCTTGGCGTTCCATCTCCCGAGGTTAGGGTTTGCCCTTGTTTTTCAATAATAAATATGCCCTTGAGCCTCATTGTAAGACAATTCAAAGGCATGCAGCCACCACATCTCTTCTCAGAGATAAGCTACCATCGCTTGGGATAACTTATTTCCAATCTGTTTGTAAGCATATTTCAGTATTCTGATATTAATGTAATGAAGTGTTATTTCTGTTGCATCTCTGTATTTATGGTTACATCTGTAATTTGTTGCATTCCTGTTTAATTTTGGATCATAGGGAGAGGAATCATGATACTATCTAAGGATGGCTTGGATATGGAAAAAGATCTTTGGTTGATAATGGAGTAACATCATGATCAACAAGTGGAATCCTCTCACCATACTCATGATATATATTTTTATTTTTTTTATTTTTTCCCAGTTGTAGGTGTTATTATCTACTTATGTTATGATTCATCAACTCTAGAGAATGAAAGTCCTTATATTTTTGTGCCCTTAATTGGGCGTTCTAACTTTAGATATTTTTACATAGTCGTGGTTGTTTCTATGGTTCGTGGTAGTTAAATTGCTGAATGTGACCATTTAGTGGTCGATTGTTGTATATATATGCTCTATTGTTGTCAAATTATTTTACAATTTCTTTTTGTATGATGTATTAAAACTGCTGATATATGGGGGATGGTCCCTCTGATGTGCTCTTTTGATGTTTTTAATTTTTGCTTTCGAATACTGAATACACTAGACAATGTATATACAAAACGTAACTTTTTTCGTACATAATGAAATAAATTACGCGTCATTTTTCCTCGGAAAAAAACATTGCCTTCCCCTTTAGAAATGCTTTGACCTCGAAGCATATGGATGAAAATGCATGCTATCTTTTTCTTTATCTTGTGATCTATTCACACCATTATGAATCATGAAGTTGTCATCTTCGAAGATACAAGATGATGTGAACTTCTAATTGTGGTACAAAATTGTTACACTGTGAAATAATCTAACCTTCCAAAATCAATAATTCTCTGGAAATTTACGCTTATAGGCTTCTAAGGAAGAATTGTTATTATAAAACTTGATTGCACTGACATCAATATTCCTCATAACATAAATTAATTTCTTTTGTCTTGAGTGATATGGATTCACTGATTGGTTGAGATGTCTTTTCTTATGTTTTGGGTCTCAATAAGGAGTTCTTGTGTCCTGATTTTTTTAAATTAATTATTACTATTATTATTATAATAAATTTAGGCACTTTATATTACTATTTTGAATTCAAAAAGTTACATAATCAAATATTTCTACATCTCGCTTGCTCAACAAGAAACCAAACCAAAGATTGAGCAACATAGTCTTTAGGTTGTGTAAACCTCTCCTGATAATAATGTCTATTAAGAAAAAAGTCCGAAACATAGACTTAGAGAATGGCTAAACATAGACTTAGAGAATCCATTACAAGGACTGCAAATAAAAAATTAAACATGCATGGTAGCTACTATTCAGAACTATCCTGCTTGGGGGCTTGTTGCACTTGTTGAGAAGGATATTGAACTTGTGATCCATTCGATCCAACTTTTCGTCTAGTTTAGCTAGCTTGTGAACATTCTCCTGCTGGGCACTGTTGTATTTAGTGAGGATGTGCCCCAAAATTATTTTTGTGTACTAGTAGACATTGAATGCCTGTATATCTGGAGTGTGTGTAGGTGCCTAAGTTGGGGACATAGTCCCTAGTCTCTGCATGGAAATGATGGTATGGTGTGTAATGATTCTGCTGTCGAACAATAGCTTCAATTCGTTTAATCTCATGGTCGACTAGTTCAGGGATAAGTTGTTCATAGAAGCCAGAGAGTCTCTTGCTTGCATATGGGCTCTCAATTGAGAGGTTGAAGTCAAGTTGCTGGATATTGGTGTGGTGACAGAGGTGAGACCTTCGCCTCTTCCTCAGTAAGGAGTTGTTTGTCTTCCATGAGTCATGGTGCAACAAATTAGCTGGCCGGGGGAAGTAAATGGGTCGAGATAGGTTTGTGGATGAGGATTGTCAGGTTGAATTAATAGATGTTGAGGGGCATATAAGAGGTTTCCATAAGGGGCATGAATCTATCATGGGGGTAAATGGAAGCAGGCAAGAGGGTCGAGACAATTTGGGGTTAGATAGTTAGGTAGAGACTTAAGGGAGGTAGTACACGAGCAGAGGGGAGGGCAATAGAAAGGTTGAGTAGAAGATCGAAGAGGGAGAGCTATGGAAGGTGAAGAATAAATAGAAGACCAATTTAGATTGGTGTGAATGCTAGAGAGATTCTAATCCACAAATCGTAATGACCAGAGCAAGGCCAAAAAAGAACAATTCAATGTGAAGGAAACTGAGCTAGAGTGAGAGTAGTCTTACCTTGGACGTTAGGGGGCCTACACAAAGGAGCCAAAAAACCAAGTTTGCAACATGGATAACAAAACACATCAAATGGAATTCTCCATCTAGATATGATCTTGTTCTTAAATAACTCTGCATGGTTTGATAAGAGCACAAAAGAGTCTTGGTATACATAATTTTACTGAGATTGAGGGAGGTTGCATTAACAATATTCAGGGTGGTCTGGGAACAATTTAAGGGCGCTACACACTGCTCGAAGTTTCTATAGATATTTTGTTGCATGCCAGTTCTCTTACTACGAAGGGTTCCCACTTCCTTGGAGCGTTGATAAGTAGTGTTCTTGTAATGAATGATGGCCATCATATCAACATAATGATGCTTGAGCCAAAATGTCTTACTAGGGTAAGTGATTAGGATGATATGCAGGTTAGCCATTAGGTAGATGGTGTTCATGTTGCATTGCCTATGACTGTAAAATGTCACCATGTTAGAGCGGGTGGGGCGGGCCTACATTGGGGCACCCTCTGTGGGGGGGTATTGTGTCCTAATTTTCTTTCAATGTACTTGTGGAATTTTCTTTACTGATTTTTGGCATATAATTTTCTTTGCATAGTGATGTTGTTGGTTTGATTACTGGATCTTCTCTTAGAATTTATATCATTTAAACTACAAAATTTGAGTATGTCTTTACTTCAATTAGATTCAATTTTGTTTGAGCTATGAGGTTAACAAGATTTTTATTTACGAGATTTATATTTGTTCCCTTTTCTTCAAATTTAATTTCCACATCTGAAGATTTCTTACTTCCTTCTCGATAAATTGTTGTACTTTGTTTTCCAATGAATTTTTGTCCCTTTTAAGCTTCTTAATTTGCGTAAGCAATTTTTCACTGTGGTCCTTGAGGCGAGAAATTTCTTCATTTTTTTCCTGCGATAGTCTTATCAACTTCTTTTTGCATATTTTGCATTTATTTTGGTTTTTTTGAAGAATTACTCTTGATATATCTTTTATATATTTTGGTGTTATTGAATCCAACTCAAATGTAACATCTTGAAGCATTATTTTCTTCTTGTTGTAGGAAAATGTAAAAAAAATATTCTTCGTATTTAAGATGAAGGACCCTAGTGATTCTATTCAAGGTGAACCCATAAGAATGTCACCATGATCGCTCCATACGGTTGCAACAGAGAATTGCGATATAAATGTATAATCCACCATGTTTAATTATAAATCGTTATATCATATTGTTTTGTGTCCTAGCGGTCTAATTTTTCAATTATATTTGACTCGTGAATCACCAATCGGTTAGCCAATTCAGGGCTTATATAACTATTATTTTCGACGAGAGAAACATAAATAGTAATATATTTTCCTGCAAGATTCCCCTTAATTTTAAATAGCACTAAAGCATAGCTATATGATTTTTTTTTAAAATCGTCCTTTCTCCTTAGTTATTGTCATGTCCCCATTTTTATTCTTCTTCATAGCACAGTCGGGGTGGATTTCCAAGGCAGGGGATGGCTAGATCCGTGGAGCAGGTTATGTCATCAGGGGTTCCGATAGAGTTTTGAGGAGTTTCTATGAGGTCCAACGACATTCACTTGGTATATTCTATCATCTGCACAATTTTCCTTTTCTTCCGGCCCATTCTGACAACTTTCGGAAAACTGAGTTATTAGTGGGCTTGACTCAATTAATTACGCTTAAGGTGGCATTCCAGAAGGAATACATGGCTGAACACCTTACTGTAATAGCTTGTCGGAACCGAAACGAGAAGATCTACATGATGGGATGGTTAGATGAGAGTTTCAGTGACCTGGGGAGACATGATGACCAATTTACCATTTTCCCACATTAAAAAGAATATTTTAATAGAAATAAAAGAAGGAAAAGTGCTCCATGATTAAAATAATAATTAAATAGAAGGTTCTAGAGGAGTTCATCAAATATCTAAAAGAGGAGGACATCTTGGTTTTGATATTATTTCTTATATGTGAGGTTAAGAACCCAGTTCTTTGCTCGAGCACTAGCCCCAGGACGGAAACCCTCAGGTGAGTGAGAGTGGGCAAGCACCCATCTCTTCCCTTGTGAATCCATCCAGGGTTCATAGGTTGCAGTGTATTGTTTTTCAATTATGTTTTGGACGCTGATTTGCAGCATTATTGTAGATCTATCTTAGGGTTCACAGGTTGCAGTGTATTGTTTTTCAATTATGTTTTGGACGCTGATTTGCAGCATTATTGTAGATTTATCTTAGGCCAGCTTTTTATTTGAGCTATAGGGTTGTATGTGCATGTAAAACCCTGGTTTATCTAATATAATAAAGCTAAGGATTTCCTGTTCATTGTGTTATGAGATAGCAATGCTTTATTCGCTTATTTTTACATGACAATCTTCTATTAAATGTATGATAAATTTTATGTGAAGAACTTGTTCCAAATTTTTTTCATTTGGGACATTACAGGGGTATCAGAGCCTTGTTCTTGGTTCACCCTAAGGGTTTGTTTATCGAAATCATTCACCAGATTTACTACATGTGTTGGAGCAAAAACACTGAAAAGAAACCCTCCATTTTCAAATAGAATCTCGATAGAAAGGTTGATTACGGAGGAATAATTTTCTAGAGACAAACCCTTCTTGTAAGGGAAAGTAAATTTTCGAGGGAAAATTGTCACGTACTTATTTAGTGTTTGAGGTAATGCATGATAAACTGTAGATCCATGAGAAAATTGTCATGCCGTCAAGTATTTAAAAGGGGACGAAAACTTTATTTATAGCGGAAAGGCGCCATCATTTTAATTAAGGCTGACTATTCAACAAAGGCAAAGGAAAATGTGTATATTTCGTGTGGATTAATGTGGAGCCCAGGACGAAAACTTTATTTATAGCGGAAAGGCGCCATCATTTTAATTAAGGCCGACTATTCAACAAAGGCAAAGGAAAATGTGTATATTTCGTGTGGATTAATGTGGAGTCCATCGCATGTAAGCTTTTTCTATTTCTGCGACTATAAGAAAGTAAATACTCCTAACATGGGACCGATATAACAGCATATAAAAACATGGACTAAAAATATGACAGAACCATCTCTTGGTTCTCTCAAAGGCCAGGATCAACCTGAGTCGCGAAGTCGTCTAGCCAGCCGTCAAAGTGGTTCGTATGGAAGTTCGAGACAGAGTACAGTATTCCACGTCGTCATCCGTCAAGATGGAGTTCGATTAACTTATATATGTGTTTATAGTGGGTCCTCCTCTTGCTGAGTTGAAGTTCACCATCCAATAGAAGCCATCGATCAGTATGTTGTAAACATGACTGGTTACAACACAGTGCGTTGAGAAACAACCCAATTAATTTACTGGCAGCCGCTTTCGAGTAGAGGTGTTTGCCCATGGGGTTGCGTAAGCTATGCTCCTGAAGAACAAAGCCAATAGAACCGAGCCATAAGTTGTACGCGGACCGAAAATCCCATGTTTTAACGAGCCACCATCGATCACCGAGAATGCTGTGAGAAGACCAACTTCACGGGACGCGTCAACAACTGGGCTGAATTCTTGCTCAATGTGCGTGAATTTCACATTCGGTCTGTATGACTATGCTGTTGGGTCAAAACAAGGCGTGGGGCGACGGGGTCTTAGTTAACATCCGAGTTCAATTCCTCAGGAGCGCCGCATAATTCTTCATGGATGTTAAAAACATAATTTCCTGAGCTGTTACAGTTTAGATCAATGGTCCGAGCTAAAATTGTTTCCAGTGGCTGTAATTGTCTTGGGAGGATTGATTTTTTTTTGGTCCATAGCCGCTTCAGAGGGATTGATCAGCGATTACCAAAATTTTTCCTAATACCATTCACCGTGAGGAATCGATCTCCTAATCTACAACGATTATGGACAATGATATTATATTGGCCGCAAGGGTATCGCATCGATGTTCATTTCAGCAATACTAGTTGCCAGGGACTGATTCTAAGTTATAGAGGGAGGCTATATTCTTTCCTGTGCGATTGGTGTCCGTGGAGCGTGCGCCATAGCTGCTTATAGTTGATGGGTGAGCGCTTGGATCGTAATCAAATCGGATAGCTGCCAGTTATGGAATACCTTAGACTGAACCCCCTAAATATCATTCTGTTTCTCCAGTTGGCCGATCACAAGAGTCGATGGTGTCATCTCCATATGGTTGGGATGTGTTGAAGGGGAAGGATCCTGCTGGGTATGCCAAATAAAGAAGGTTGATATGAAGACTGTTTTCCCATAGGAAGGACTAATAAACTGAAGGGCACCCGGTTGGAGCTAAAAACACAGGTTCCTCTAATCCATTATATTTCAAATATGAGAAAGGAAAAGGCAACTGTTGTTGGTTTTTTTTTTTTTTGGGTGGTGAAATTCATGTATTAACTCTGTGTGAATTTTCTGAATCATCAAATGTATTTGAAATGCCTACTGTCCGTTGTGTATGACTGGCATGGACTGCAGTTACCAAAATGAGAATGTATGACTGAGTCTTTAGAGGCGTGTTTGTTGTCCTGTCCATTTATGTGTAAGAGAAATTGCTGCCAGTATATCATTGTATTACCGCTTGAAGCTGAGAGTAGGATTTTGATTCGTTGTAAGCTCGACATTGTTGTATAGACAATATGGATGTCTTGAGAATCATTGTATGCTATTGCTAAGTTTCCATGTTGGTCAGAATGCATGTATGGGGTTTGGAAAAGGTAGTAAGTTAAGAGTATGTAACAATCTGCTGAGAACTTGTATATAATCATTGCATTGTGTCTTACATGTTAGAGTCTAGTGAGTACTAGGTCGACTCATTGGACATTAGAGTCTGAATGCTAGCAGTTCTGTTGTAAGCTGGGAAAGACTGTAAGTCACGCCACCTAATGTAATTTTCATTGTTAAATAAAAACATGGATCAAACTTTTATAAACTCCTGTAAGAAACCAACAACAGAAATTAGCAGACCCTTCTCAAAGGGACTCTATGCCAGCTTTTAGGCAGAACAACCAAGAGATGTGTGGGAGGGGCATGAAATAGTGTAGTGCCCTGCTCTAGTTGACTGATAGTGATATGACACTAACATTTATTTAGCCCTAATGCCCACACATTATTCTTTGAGGACCTCAGGTTGAGGATCTGGGCACATGACTCTATTATTAGTGGTTGAGATATTAGTCGTCATGATGTTTATGTATGTTCTCCATTGATATTATGATGAAGATAGCATTAATGATTATGAATGTTATCTATTGGTATTATGATGATTGTAGAATTAATGGTTATGCATGTTATCTATTGATATTATGATGATTGTAGCATAAATGGTTAAGTTTGGTCTCTATTGAATTTATGATGATGATGGCAATAAAGGATATGTATGCTCTCTATTGATATCATGATGATGATAACTTTGATGGATAGGTATGTTTCTATTGATGTTACAATGTTGATAGCTTGATGGATATGTATGTATCCATTTATGTTATGATAATGTTACCAACCACCTCTACCATTTACATGACATAATATAGTCTAAGCCTACTATGCTGAGTAGATTGATTGTATTCTTTTGATTAATTCTTATAGGAATGTTTGAAATAGATAGGTGACTTATATAATCAAGAACTTATAAATGTATAAATTGTTCCTTTGGAAGTATATAATTATAACAGTAAATTATAGAACCACCAAGGTTGGTTAAATTTTATTTTATTAGTTTTATTTTATAAGGAAAATCGTGTTAAATTATGGTAGGATTCACTAGTAAACCATGGCTAGAAGAGGTACAAGAAAGAGTGGGGCAACTAAAGAGCACAACATGGCACCACCACAACAATTGACTCCTACCTCCCCACCCAATGATGGGGAAAACATCGCAATACCAGAACAGATACCAGCTGGAGAAGTGTTGAACTTAATGAGATCATTCCAACACATGTTTGAAGCATTAATCAACTGTTTGGAACGGGAGCATGGAGGACCTGTCATACAAAACGAAGTATTCCAAAACACTACAAGAAATGATGTACGTCGAGATTTGGAAAAAGTAAAATTTCTAGAGTTTTGGAGGTCCACGGATGGTCAATCTGCAGAAGCATGGTTAGAAAACATGGCTATGTGCTTTACCCTGAGAGATTACACCTCAAATATGAAGGTCAAGATGGGTATATTCTAGCTAAAGGGAAACACACTACTTTGGTGGAACACATTATTAACCCAATTGGGGATGGATATACCAGAGGTAACTTGGGAGCTATTTGAAGAAAAATGTAGAGAATATTACCTGTCAGAGGATTTCCTTGAGAGGCAACTAAATGAATTCAATGCATTAAACAAGGGAGTCGCTCACTACCAGAGTATGATGCACGTTTCATGGAATTACTCCATTATGCCCCTCACTTAAACACATAAAAGCTCAAGGTGAACAAATTTGTGTATGGAATAATGTTAACATTCAGACCAGGGTTAGAATCTTAATGCCTCACACCTTGCACGAGGCAGTTCAACGAGAAATCATTGTAGAAGAGGAGATCATGAGCAGTGGACCTAGTAAGTCAACAAGATCCACAGGATCAGGAGTACCAAGTGGAAACAATATGGAATGTAGAAATTTGCAAGGGGGTCATATGCTCAATCGTCAAAGGTGGTTAGCAGTAAATAAAAAAACACCATATAGGCATCTAGCTCAGCATCCGCGTAGGGTACCTCAACAAACTCGTCAACCAAAATAGCACCAGCCTATGTGACAACACCAAGTCACACCACCTCAACACTAATACCAACAATCTGGCTCTTTCCAGCAGAGTTCCAGACCAACTCCCGGTTCAGTTGGTAGTAGGAGCCAAGCCCCTAAGAGGGGGTGTTGGACTTGTGGAGGTCCTCACTACGAGAGGGACTGCCCTCAAAAGACAGGTAATACCAACTCAACTAAGAATGCAACTACGGTGGGGGATCTGGGGAAGGCTCATCGCATCCATGCAGCAGTGAACAATTGCCAGGTTGAACACCAATCCACTGTGTTGGAAACCTCAGGTAATATTGATGGTATGATTTTTGTCATTTTAATAGATCGAGGAGCTACTGATTCCTTTATTTCTCTAAATGCATCAAAGATTAAACATAAAGAAATTGTACAATCTGAATTTAGACATGTAAAAATGGAATGTGGTATGAAAAGAAATGTAGGAAGGATGGTAAAGGATTGTGAGGTGGACCTGGGTGTATGTAAGACCAAGGTATGCTTGTACTCTACAATTTTAGGAGTCTATGACGTAGTGATAGGAATGGATTGGTTGGAACTACATGAGGCACTCCTAGACTACAAAGACAAGATTCTACATTTCACTGACGATGATGGCCAAAGAAAATCATTAAGGGGAAAGAGCCAAGGGGTGTTCCTGAGGTTCATCTCATCCATGCAACTAATGAAATTTAGGTGAAAGGGATGTCAAATGTTCTCGGTGATAGCTCTAAATGATAAGGGTGATTCTGAAAACCTTGATAAACATCCATTTCTTGTTGAATTTAAAGATGTATTTCCTGAAGAACTACCCGAGATACCCACAAAAAGGGAAATTGATTTCACCATCAATCTTAAACCAGACACTGAGCCTATTGCAAAGGCACCCTATCGTATGCCCGCTCCAGAGCTAAAGGAATTGCAGATTCAATTAAAGGAACTGTTGGACTTGGGGTTCATACGACCTAGCATATCTCCATGGGGAGCCCCTGTGATTTTTGTTAAGAAAAATGATGGGTCTTGGTGACTATGCATTGACTACCGCCAGTTGAATAAAATGACGATAAAAATCAATACCCTTCTCAAAGGATAGAGGACTCTGATACCAAGAGTAGGGACCAACCCTATATTAATTTTTAATTTTTATATTTTTAAAACAAACTAAAAATACAACCATATGATAATAGCATTGGGAACTCATTTTTTTTTTGAGCAATATATAAAAATTTTCTAAATTTCACTTCATTGAACATATCATCAAATGTACATATTATTAACTAAAACCATAATGAAGTCACACAAAAGAATATTATAACAACATAGGTATCGTTCACCAGGCAACGAGATTCAAACTTGACTTGTCGCTATTTTCCCTCCTTTGTTATCGGTTGCCTCTAAGTGTGAATGTCGACGTACTTAGTTTGAATGCAATGACCCACCAGTTGACCTCCCAGCCTACTTCTTGGGTACTCCCCTTCCCCGTGGACCCCCGAGCTGCAATACGGTTGTATAATGGAGGAATGTATTAGTTGGTAGAGGAGAGTACTCATTGGCTCAAGAGTCCCCTCTCTAAAGTCCTCTACCTCACCAAACTCACTATAGCTTATAGTCACTGCTCTGACATAGTCTCATCCATCCAACAATAGGGTAAATAAAAGTCCCTTCTCCCATGGCCTGCCCCTTCTTTTATAGGAGAAGTCATAGGTGACACTTGGCATTTCATCCATAATTAATTATATTTGATAATTCAATAGTTTGAATATTCACCCACCCATGTGTCACTCTCTCATTAAGGGTCTTCAAAATTATTTACTTGAATTTTAATTTAAAACTAAAACTTTTCCTCACCTCAACAAGATTCTTATTTCTTCTCTTAGTTGTCTCTTGATCCCCCTTTTTACTCTTTAATTTGTGTTCATTACTAAATTCAATTGATAATTCAAGATTTGATCCCCTATCTACTCCCTAATTTAACTCAAATTATCTCTTAGATGTATATTCTTATGTTGGTTGTTGCCACATGGAGGTTCTCTAAATTTGTCTAAAATTTAATTTATTAATTTTATTTTAATTCACCATCCTCTTCTCTTAATTAGGTTTAACTATTTTAGGATTAATAATTATCCTTACATTTATGTCTCTCTTTCCCATTTTTACCTAATTAAATTACATTATCTACCTAAAATATTCCAACATGGGAAGGGTAGAGCTTTTAAGGTAAAATATTTTATTTCTTCCTATGATCCCCTTAACCCAAGTTTTATTCTTGATTTAATTACTTCGGTTCTAATCATCATTTACCACTTGATGTGAATTTACATGGTTTTCATATATTGATTATATTTATTAATTATTTATTTTTAATGATTCCAAGGGTGACAAGTTTGGTCGTGCCCTTCAAAAAATTCCCTTGAAGTTCCAAGGGTGTCACACCTAACAATTTAATTGTGATTCCAAGGGTGCCAAGTTGGTCATTCCCTTCAAGAAATTCCCTTGAAGTTCCAAGGTTGCCAGACCACTTGCCCTTGAAGCATTCAGTGGCTACGAGGGGAAAGTATAGGTGCAATTACAAATACCACTATCATCTCTTATGTTGCCTGCTATAATGAGACTAATGGTGTCGGGGATCAAGGAATCCGCCTTGATGTGCGCCTCCCGATAAAATCCTCATGAGCAACCCAATTTTGGGACCTGCCCTCATGACATAGTGATTTTCAAGGCGAAGGTGTTTCAACCTTTCCAGCCCAAGTCACGATGAGAGTGCTAGTGGGTGAGATCAGGGACACTGTCCCACCCCTCCCATGCAGTTCCATCCAATTGTACAACCCCATTACCCATATATGAGTCATTCAGCCAAGCAACTAATTTGTGCCTGCAACCACTAACATATCATCAGAATATAGATAAACATATATAGCAAGTTTCAAAATTGACTTAAAATTTTAAAGTTAAAATAATATAAATTTTCATCAAACCAGGTGCTGTCAACTTGTCATATGCGAGTGCCTCTGGTGGTTGTCATAATAGCGTCATTAACATCACCTAGTCGTTCACATCATTGTTCATTGTGAACCAGAACTAATGTAAGTAGGTAACATAGGGGACACCTCCATCATGGCTATCATCATCATAACATCAATGGAAACATACATATCCATCAAGCTATCAACATCGTAACATCAATAGAAACATACCTATCCATCGAAGCTATCATCATCATGATATCAATAGAGAGCATACATATCCTTTACTGCCATCATCATCATAAATTCAATAGAGACCAAACTTAACAATTCATGTTACAATCATCATAATATCAATAGAGAACATGCATAACCATTAATGCTACAATCATCATAATACCAATAGATAACATACATAACCATTAATGCTATCTTCATCATAAGACCAATGGAGAACATACATAAACATCACAATGACTAACATTAGGGAATTTTTGAGGTCAAAAATGGGTCTCCTAAGAAAAATGTACAACCAAAATAAACTTTATAAGAACCAATAGGATTCAAGATGATGATGTCAACCATGGGGAATGATTCACCATTTTTGGAGTAAAAAAGTAAAATACTAAAAAATAATAAAATAATAAAACTACCTCTTCAACTCATATTTCAACTTATATCCCTAAGTTTTTACTCAAATTTAGAGCGGAAGTACTCATTGGATGAAAAATTTAATTCCTCATCCAAGGAGTACCCATGTTGCATACTTTTGATGGACCTTGCTACATGGAAAATGAGAAATACATGAAAAAACGTGATTGCAATCACGTTTTTCATATATTTCTCATTTTTTGTGTAGAAGGGTCCATCGAAAGTATGTAACATGGACTCCTTGGATGAGGAATCAAATTATGCATCCAATGAGTGTTTACGCTCGAAATTTGAGTAAACCCATATGGAGATAAGTTGAAAATATGATTTGAAAAAATAGTTGTCTTTTTTCCCTCTAAAATTTGATGATGTAATCTAATCTTATTTTATTATTTCCACCCTTATTTTATAATTTCCTTAGGAGGCCCATTTTAGACCTAAAAAATCCCTTAATATATCTCAACCACTAATAATCGAGTCATGTGCCCAGATCCTCAACCTGAGGTCCTCAAAGAATAATGTGTGGGCCTTAGGGCTAATTAAATGTTAGTGTCATATCACTATTAGTCAACTATCCTTTGCCAAGGACAGATGGTTTATTTGATCAAATGAGGGGGGCGACTGTGTTTTCAACGATAGATCTGAGGTCAAGATACCATTAGTTGCGAATCAAGGAAGAAGATATTCCGAAGACAACCTTTAAAACAAGATTTGGGCATTATGAATTTGTAGTTTTACCCTTTGGACTGACAAATGCCTCGGCGTTTTCATGAGTTTGATGAACGAAATATTTCAGGATTACTTAGACAGTTTTGTTCAAGCCTTTATCGATGACATTTTGATCTACTCAAAGACCCAAAAAGAGCACGACGAACACTTGAGGATAGTTCTACAATGTCTCAGAGAAAACCAATTATACGGGAAGTTGTCAAAGTGTTCCTTTTACCAAACCAATATTCATTATCTTGGACACATTATCTCTAGGGATGGTATCATAGTAGACCTGGTAAAGATCAAGGCCATCATGGAATGACGAACACCAACCAATGTTCATGAAATACGAAGTTTCATGGGCATGGTAGGGTATTATCGTAGATTTGTCGAAGGCTTTTTGAAGATAGCAAGCCCCATTACCGAGCTCCAAAGAAAGAACAAGAAATTCATTTGGCCTGAAAAATGTGAAGAGGCATTCCAAAGGTTAAAGGTGTTATTAACGACAACACCAATTTTGAAGGTGTTGGATATGGAATAATAATTTTTGGTTTGCATTGATGCTTCCAAGGAAGGGCTGGGTTGTGTGTTGATGCAAGAAGGAAGAGTAATAGCTTATGCATCAAGGAAACTTAGAACCCACGAAGAAAACTACTAGAAATGGCAACAATTGTTTATGCACTAAAGATTTGGAGACACTACCTTCTAGGAAAGAAGTTTGATCTTAGGACGGACCATTGTGGGCTACAACACATATTCACTCAAGACCACTTAAATGCAAGACAAAGCTGATGGTCTAAGCTAATAAGTGAATATGATTTTGATATCACTTACATAAAAGGAATGGTAAATAGGGTGGCTGATGCTTTAAGTAGGAGGCCTCAGATATTTTCAGTGATTCCCTTAAAGACAAATTTGAGAGAGAAACTGCTTGAAATACAATTTAAAGTGATCCAAGATCTTTTACTTATAGATGTATTAAAGAATTACATGGATAAATTGCAGCTTAACCATAGAAATTTTAATGTGCACATGAGAGAAGAGGAGAAACAAATAAAATCATGAAAGAAGACAAGAGACTTGATAACGAAGTTCGTCCAATTTGGACTATGTCTCCGGGCCTTGCTCGATCAATGGGGAAGCATTCATTCATTAAGTGGCATGAGAAAGAAGAAGTACAATCAACATTTACAAAAAGGAGTCTTACACCTCCAATCTGGAAAATGGCTGAAAAATGGAGAGCTCTGTTGCAGAAACTGGCATCGCTATTGAGTTCCTGTTTCCAAGAGGTGCAAAATTGATATAAAACTTGCCCAATTCTGACACTGGACCAAAACTGACCCCCTGGAAAATGTGCTCAGGCAAGGTTCTGCCCCCTGTCACAGGGTTGTTCACAGTTCTGCCTCCTACAACTCATTCACCTCGAAAAACATGCGCACTCTCCCCTTAGCACACTGCGCAAACAGGGTTCATATATGGTTTGGTGGGCGGATAAACCAATGAAGTCGTTGGGCGCATTGGCGAAACATGTCAAATAGTTGAGGGGTCGGGGGATCAAATCCTGTCCCTCCAATTTTAACATAACATATAAGCGTTGTTTATTTTTGGGCGGCGGGTTCATCGTGCTGCTGGCCCACTCCCCCATCTCTGCCATATATGTGTCGTGGCACGATAATGTGGAGTGGAGGGGTGACAGGGTTAACAACTCACCCCCCATATATATATGATATGCAAGGGTCGTTCTGGGGGCGGCGGGGTCATGGATGCTCACCCTTTTTTTTTAAAATAGAATTTGTTGTTATAGTTCAGGGGTGGCGAGGTCATGGCCGCCCGCCCCATATTTTTGTATATTTTTTTATTTTGAAAAATAAATAACAGTTCCACACCCACGTAGAAGTTTTCCAGAACCTTAGGGGATATTAGACAAATTAACAGACCCACAATTTCTCTTGGAAAACTGGACGAATTCCTGTGCTGGCTTATTGCCAAATGGCGCCCTCCTTAAGCCTGCCACATGGGTAAGTCAACCCCAAACTTTGACTGCTTCTATCTTCTTCATATGGACTCAGATTAGAGTGCTTTTCACACCATTAGAATCAGGGAACGAGCATTTCGATCTGATGTCAAGTTAATTGACTTTCTACCACTTTGAATTTTGAGCCTTTTTCATGCCACTGGTGTCTCGATATCCACCTGGATCATAAAGACACCTGTTATCAAGAGGTTAGCAAAAGTTTGAGGGAGGATGAGATGAGGGTCCCAAAATATGAAGAATACTCCTTTGATAATGATGGGCTACTACGATTTCGGAGAAGGATATATGTATCATCGGATGAAGATATATGCTAGTTAATCTTAAATGAATCACATCACACAGTATACATGGCACACCCTGGTGTTAAGAAGATGTGTGTGGACTTGAAACCACTCTTCTTTTGGAAAGGGATGAAGAAGGACATCGTGAACTTGGTAGCAAGATGCTTAGAGTGTCAATGAGTAAAAGTTGAACACAGACATCCAGTAGGGTTATTGAAACTCCATGAGATACCAAAATATAAATGGGAAGTTATATCAATGGACTTCATTGTGGGACTACCAATGACCTCAAGAAGACATGATTCCATATTTGTAGTGGTGTACACTAACTAAGAGTGTCCATTTCATACCAGTTAAGACTACATATAAGGCACCAGAAATAGCCAGAGTTTTTATTAATGAGATTATGAGATTGCATGGAGTTCCTAAGAAGATCATATCTGATAGGGGAGCAATGTTTACACAAAGGTTTTGGACTAGTTTCCAAGAAGCTTTGGGAACCCAGTTGAACTTCGTCACTGCTTATCACTCGGAGACAGATGGGCAGATAGAGAGGACTAATCAAACCCTCAAAGACATTCTTCAGATATATGTGATGGACCAACAAAAGAGATGGGAGGAGTTTTTACCACTCATGGAATTTTCTTACAATAATAGTTATGAGAGTTCCATCAAGATGGTGCCATTTGAGTTTTTATATGGAAGACCTTGCAGAATACCTCTCAGTTGGGACCAAGTAGAGGACTGAGTATTAATAGGACTAGAAGTGGTGTAAGAGATGGAAAAACAAATGACTATGATTAGGAGGACGCTAAAAGAAGCACAAGATCAAGAAAAGAGCTATGTTGATGCTCATCGGGTAGACCAAAGTTATGAAATGGGAGATAGGGTGTTCCTAAGAGTAAGACCCCAAAAAAGCTCTATAAAATTTGGAAAGGGAGAAAAACTGTCTCCACGGTTTGTGGGACCTTTTGAAATCTTAGAAAGGAAAGGGCTGGTGGCATATAGGCTTGCCTTACCTCCATCTTTAGTGCGTATGCATGATGTGTTTCATGTTTATGTTTTGTGTCATTATATTTTAGATCCTTTGCATGTTATTGACTTTGTTCATTTGCAGGTTTCAGACGAGGGAACAGTGATGGCCAAACCAGTTTGCATATTGGACCAATGAACTTTGCAACTTAGGTGACAGTTAGTGGACCAGGTTAAGGTCGAGTGGGACAATTATAGTCCTAGTTCATCTACTTGGGAGGACGCCGAGGAGATGCGTCACCATTTTCCTTACCTCTTCCAAGGACTTCGAGACAAAGTCTATTATTAAGAGGGGGTGTATGTAGTACCCCGCTCTAGTTGACTGACATTGATATGACACTAACATTTATTTAGCCCTAAGGCCCACACATTATTCTTTGAGGACCTCAGGTTGAGGATTTCAAGCACATGACTATATTATTAGTGGTTGAGATATTAGTCATTGTGATGCTTATGTATGTTCTCCATTGATATTATGATGAAGATAGCATTAATGGTTATGTATGTTATCTATTGGTATTATGATGATTGTAACATTAATGGTTATGCATGTTCTCTATTGATATTATGATGATTGTAGCTAAATGGTTAAGTTTGGTCTCTATTGAATTTATGATGATGATGGAAGTAAAGGATATGTATGCTCTCCATTGATATCATGATGATGATAACTTCAATGGATAGGTATGTTTCTATTGATGTTATGATGTTGATATCTTGATGGATATGTAGGTTTCCATTGATGTTATGATGATGATAGCCATGATGGAGGTGTCCCCGATGTTACCTGTTAGCCTTGTTGGCAAACGGTCCAAAAAAGGATCCAAGTATGCCCCAAAAGTCTTCAAAATCCTCTCAAGGATTGTTCAAAGTAAAATGGTCGTGGGAGGAAAGCCCTTGGAAGAGCGGAAATACACTATTGGGAGGTTCAAAACACTCTAAAACCATGGAAAAACCATTACCACATGCTTAAACTGGGCATCGCACAACAGTCGTTAAATCTGTCCGATCAACGGCTCAGATCTAAGAGACAAATTGCATATCGGCAAGACAGAGAGGATAATCGAAAGGCGGGCGTATGACACCACCGATCAACGATCGGTGATGATCGGATCGGCGGGTCGCATTGGCGGGATGCACATGTTCTATTGTATAAGGACCAGGGAATGAGTGACTCGCGATTGCGATTTATCGCATCGCAATATTTCTATTGGCGCCAACCTAGGGACGAGGCCTAGTCACGGGCATATGTGTGACCCGATGGGTGGACTCAATGTAATTATATGCGATAAACAGAAATATTTTCAAATCCGTGAAAGGTCATTTTAATGTATTTTCCGTGTATTTCGTTATGTAACGAAATACACAAGAACCTTGGCAGCACCGATAGCGATGAAGTCCGAACTCGATGTGTTTTAGAGGTGAAATATATATATTATATGTTTTCAGGTCCACAAAGGCTGGTTTTTCATGTTTTTTAAGGTTTTCGCCATATTGCAAAAATACGAAGGGAAAAAAGGGACCAGGCCATCTGCGATAGATGACAGTGACCCAAAGGGCAGACCCAATGGGCAAATAAATCATTTTTGAGGACTTTTAAAGTCTGAAAGGAACAAACATTGGCGGGAGTTTATAGCATTACTGCGGTTTCTGTGTAAAACAGATAACGCTCATTATTAAACAGTTTGAAGAGAAATCGAGGCCGAGAGACATCTACAGTGCAACAAAGCATGCCCAACTAGCCTGAAACAAAAATATCATGGGCATCTATAGTACAACACAACCGCAATCAGATGCATCATGGAGCAGCACAACACAACATAGCCGAAATCAACACAAGAGATTGTGGGCATCTCTGTCAAGAGAGAGCTCCCTGCCAGTGCACCCAAAATATCTGAATACGGGTATTCCTCTGTCAGAAAGAGAAAAGCCTCTGAGCCATGCCTGCTTATTGAAGGAATCAAATGGTTAAAGGACAGATCAGACAAGGTTAAGACTCAGAGCCTTCTAGAGAGCTTAGGAGCATTGTAAAGGGCCTATAAAAGGCAGAAAACTAGATGTAACAAGGGTTCAACTTTTGGAGATTATTCCTCCTCTGTTCCTTCAAGCTTCTCATCTACATTCTTTAGCAATACAAGATTCTTTTGTTGTTATATGTTCAATGTCCATTTCTCTTCTATTCTATGCTTTCACTTGAACAATTTGTTCAGGTTTTCTTTGTGTTTAAGGCTAGATAACTGTAATCTTATCTCTACTTTGATATATTAGATTTGCAAGCTTCTTTGTTGCCTATAGCTAGCCATTTATATGTGTTATTATATATGCATTTGCTAGTATAGTCAGTAAGTTCATTTTCTTCCTGTAGCTAGCCATTCATATATGTTCATGTATGCAATCTGCTGGTACTGTCAGTATTCTCCATCTATCCATTAAATCTACAAACTATTGAGCATTTGTGGTCTAAAGCCTTGTGTTGTTGGGGGTGTTCATCCATGTCTTGAGTGAGAATAGAGCTGAAATGTTTATCTAACTTGATCCAAACCATCATTTATTCCAATAGCTCAGAGAACAATATTGAAGATTACATGTTACCAGGCATCTTCGATTTACAACCTAGGAGAGTTTCCTGGAGTGATAACATAATTGGCTTCGTTGACATAGATCCTTCTTTGATGATAGACAAAGTTTGGACACTTTTTTGGTTGTAATAATTTATCTGGCGACTCTATTGGAGGCCGAACCTCTTGGCGACTCCACTTCATAGTTCTGGTTCAGTTTGTGAGGCATACTCGGAGAAATCCTCAAAAGCTACACACTAACCCAATACCTGATCCTGAAAAAGTCATCAAAGAGAGAAAGGTATTGTAGAAAGAAGCATCAGGTTCAGGTAAACCTAAACAATCTCCTATATCTCTACAAGAAAGGTTTGTAATAGAACAAATACATGTTGAGAGTATAACATCTAATACTAGCAGTGAAGAAAAACTCTCAGAGATTCATAAAGCTCCTTATTCTTTAGGTTCTCCTTTTGATTTAAGCCCAAAGGAAACCTCACCTCCTATCCATCATACTCCTTTAGTCCTGCCAATCACTCCTCAACCCTCTATCATTTAGATTGCCAGTACTCTTTTAGCTACCACAGCTATGACAGGTCTACAAGCACCTACCAAAATGGAAAGAATCATAGCTGCTAGGTATGGACCTCTAATACTCCCCACTCCTTTGAATGCCATGCCTACTGGAGAATATCAGAAATATAGGCCTAAGTTCACTGGGACTGAAGGTGTCACTGCTGAAGAACATCTTGAGTCATTCTATAGCTATGCTGATAATCTGGACATTAGGGAAGATGATGTGTGGATTAGAGTCTTTGTCCAAAGCCTAGATGGAGAGGCTAGAAAATGGTTCAGAGAACTAACCCCCAGATCTATAGTAGATATTGAAGCTTTAGATGATGCATTCCTAAAGCATTGGGGGGGTACAAAGGACCTCCTCTACTACCACATTGAGTCTGGCAACTTAAAGAGAGAAAATGGTGAGTTGCTGTCTAATTTCAAGAAGAGGTTTAACCGTATGTATAGCAAGATACCAGCTAAAGTAAAACCCACTACTACCTTTGCTAAACTCACCTATGCCAGTGCTTTTGATTCTGACTTCTGCCTACTGTTGAGAGAGAGGCGATGTGCTACTTTGGCTGACATGCAGGATGTAGCCTTGTAAGTGGAATAAAACATCATGGCTGCAGAGAAACTCAAGGGAAATGTTGATAGAAGAAGACAGAGGGGCGAGTCTTCATCATACTCTAATCCTAAGATAGATAAAATGACCAAAATGACCGAGTCATTAGCCTTTGAAATCTCTAAATTGAAGGTTGAGTAGCAACCGGGGAAAGGAAGAATGCCTAATACCTTTGCCCCAAGAAATCCAAATCCAAATCCATATAGAAGAATGAATGAGAAGTTGCAGATTTTGCAAAGAAACAAAAATGCAAATGAAGACCAAAGGGTGAAGGCTCCTTTTCAGAATGCAATCATGGAAGAAGAGCAGTTCGAAGAAGATGATGAGATCGATGATATCCATTGTCTAGAAGACAAAGGCAACGATTCCTTTTTTACCTCAGCTGCATATGAAAAGTCATTATGCAATGACCAGATCAGCCAGGAATGGGATGGTGAAGCTATTCTACAAGCTGTAGATCAACAAATATATAATTTAAGGTCAAAGATAAATAATGCCAAGGAAACTCTTGTTCAATGAGCTGCTGTCCCTACAGTACCACAAGCTAATAAGCAAAAACAACTGGCAGTTGATCCCATCATCCTCAAGGCTCCAACTCATGAGGTAAGAGGCCTCGACAAGTCCCCTTCTCCTTTCAGTTTTCAATCAAAAATTCAAAAGCTAATAATACCTATGCCTCTGATTGAATTAGTGAAGAATGAGTCCTTCAAAAGATCCATCCTCAAGGTCCTTGAACCTAAAGCCATCCAAGCCTCTACTGACTATGTAAATCTACAAGATGACAAGCTAGTTGTTATCCTCAGCGTAGTGATTGAAAATTTTGAAGACAACTCCCCATCATTCTATGTCTCTCTGACTATTCATGATAAAATCCTTCACAATTGCCTTTTGGATACTAGAGCCAGCCATAATCTAATGCCCAAGGCTGTCATGGATGAGTTGGGTCTTGACATCACTAAGCCTTATCATGACCTGTTTTCTTTTGACTCTAGAAAAGTGAAATGTCTAGGGTTAATCAAGTACCTAGCCATCACTTTGTCTCAGCTACCTATGAAAAGCATGATGATGGATATTTTGGTAGCAGATGTACCTCCAAAGTTTGGCATGTTACTTTCCAGAGGTTGGATCAAGAGATTAGGTGGATCATTACAAAATGATATGTCCTATGCTACTGTCCCAGTTTTCGGAGGTGGGAGCAAGAGATTATACAGAGAGGCGCAGTTGGCTTATATAATCAGCGATGAAAAGAATCCCACCAATCATCCCATATATGCTATCGAAACTGATTTTGGAGCTTGTATCCTTCATATTGAAGAATCTCAGTTGACTTCCACGCCACTCAGGAAATCAGTTTGCCAGATCACTGAGGAAGAAAACCCACAGATTTGGGATATGTTTTTTGATGGGGCTTGCTCTAAAGAAGCTGCAGGGGTAGGTGTGGTCCTTGTGTCCCCGACACAAGAATACATTCTTTTATCTTTCAAATTAACCTTTCAGGTCACAAATAACATCGTAGAATAAGAAGCTTTAATTTTGGGCTTACGCACTGCTAAAGAAATGGGTATCAAAGGCATGAAAGTGTTTGGAGATGCAGACCTCATTATTCAGCGGGTAAATAAAACGTTCCAAGCTAAGCATCCAAGGCTGAAGGAATATAGAGATGAGGTATGAAGAATCAAGGATTCTTTTAATGATTTCTACATTTCTTATATTCCAAGAATGAAGAACCAGCTTGTTGACTCCCTCGCTGTCTCTGCTAGCATTTTTATTCCTCCTTTGCCTCCTAAATTGACATACGAAGTTCAGGTAAAATACAGACCATCTCTGCCTGACAATGTCAAATATTGGAGGGTTTTTGAAGACGATGAGGAAATTAACAGATTTTTGCAAGTCGTGGAGGAATTTTCTGAAACGCACATCGATCAGGAAAATGAAGCCATGGGAGAATGTGGCCAGCCCAAGCTAAAAAGCGATATCGGCCGAGGAAGCATCGTCCAACTTCCTAATAATTACATACCAAAAGGATTGGTGACTCTGGAGAAGCTTTTTGACCAAAACAATGTGCCATATAAGCCTGGCGAAATAGAAAATAAATTTGTTGTTCGTAAACATAATATAGGGATCCTAGCCCATCCAAAAAACATAAATCTGTCCACGCATTTGTCTTCTGTCGAGAATTCCGAGTATTGCACTCTTATGAGGCAATTCACTGACATTTTTGCCTGGGAATACAACAATCTTAAAACCTATGACGCAGACATCATTCAGCATAAGATCCCATTGGAAAAGAATACCACCCCTTTTAAGCAGAAGCTAAGACCTATCAGCCCTCTCTTATTGCCTTTGATTGAGAAAGAGATCAAGAAGCTATTGGATGCCAAAATTATACTGCCCCTAAGATATTCAAAATGGATAGTTAACCTTGTGGTAGTAAGAAAGAAAAATGGAGAAATAGGCTTTGTGTTGACTTTAGAAATCTGAACAAGTGATCTAAAAAAGATAACTATCCCCTACCTAAGATGGAACACTTGCTACAAAGAGTTTCAGGGGCTAGAGTCATGTCATTTTTAGATGGATTTTCAGGTTACAATTAGATTGTTGTACACCCTGAAGATCAGGAAAAGACCGCCTTTACTACTCCTTGGGGCACTTTCATGTACTCAAAGATGCCTTTCGGACTGATGAATGCTGGGGCTACTTTCCAAAGGGCCATGGACATAGCCTTTATGGGAGAGAAGGACAAGTTTGTCATTATTTATCTTGATGACATAATAGTATTCTCCAGTAGCCACAAGTACTATTTACAAAATTTGAAGAATGTCTTCCTAAAGTGCAGACATTTTGGAATTTCAGTCAACCCAAAGAAGTCACAGTTCGCTCTAGAAGAAGGCAAACTTCTGGGACATATTGTTTCTGCTGAAGTTGTGAAGATTGATCCAGCCAGGGTTCAAGCCATTCAGACATTGTCTATCCCAAGGTCAAAAAGGGACATTCAATCCTTCTCGGGTAAGATCAACTTCGTAAGGAGGTTCATTCCAAACTTTGCAAAGCCTGTAAAGCACATCACTTCCATGTTGAAGAAAGGAGCAGAAATAAAATGGACAGATGCTTCAAGATGCTATTTTGAAGCCATCAAGCAAGCTATCATGGAAGCTCCCACTCTAATCAGCACAGATTACACTAAGGAGTTTTGTATCTTCTCTTTTGCCTCTTATGATACACTTGCGGTAGTTCTATTGCAGAAAAATGATGAAGACTTAGAGCACCCTGTGGCCTTTTTCAGAAAAACTTTAAGGGATGCTGAACTAAGGTATGACCTTATCGAAAAACAAGCTTATGCTCTTATAAAGTCTTTAAAGGCGTTCATAATTTATATTCTGCATTCCAAAGTAGTTGCATATGTACCTTCAACCTCAATAAAGGATGTCTTAACTCAACCATATATTGATGGGAATAGATCTAAATGGATTGCAAAATTCATAGAGTTTAACATAGAGGTGAAGCCCACTAAGCTTGTCAAAGGCCAGGGCTTGGCTAAACTTATGGCTGAAGAAAATTGCAACTTGTTAGATATAAATTCCATAGGTCTAAATTTAGATTATGAGTAGACAGAGGGAGCAACAGAAGAGCAGAAGCAGGATTAGTCTTTGGCTCAAAATCTAGTCACGTGTGAATGGTATTACAACATAGTTCATTTTTTGCAAAAGATAGAAGTCCCTCTAGGACTTAGCTCAAGTCAAGCTCGTGCCATTAAACTCAGATCAACCAAATTTTACATTAATAAAAATCTTCTTTATTGGAAAGAACCATCAGGAATCCTCTTGAGGTGTCTAGATAAAGAATAGTCTCTGGAGGTTATACACCAGTTTCATTCTAGCATCTGTGGAGGGCATCATTATTGGAAAACCACAACTCACAAAATCTTGAGGGTTGGGTATTATTGGCCTACTTTGTTCTCTAATGTGTTTTCTTTTGTAAAAGCTTGTGACAAATGTCAGAGATTTGCAGGAAGACAACAACTAAAATCTCTACCCTTAAAGCCAATACATGTCAATGGTCTCTTCCAGTAGTGGGGCTTGGACTTTATAGGTGAGATCAACCCACACTCCAGTGGCCAACACAAATGGATCTTAGTAGCCACTGATTATTTTACCAAGTGGATTGAGGCTATACCCACTAACAATGCCAATCATCAAGTTGTCATAAGGTTCTTGAATGAAAATATTTTCACTAGATTTGGTTTCCCAACCAAATTAGTCACTAATAATGCAGCGACGTTCAAGGTAAAAGAATTGATGGACATGACTGAATCCATGGGCATTCAAGTGGTGCATTCTACCTCATATTATCCTCAAGGTAATGGCATGGTAGAATCATCTAACAAGAGCTTAGTAAGGGTAATCAAAAATATGTTAGAGGAGAACAAGAAGAGCTGGGATTCCAAGCTGAAGTTTACTCTATGGGATGACTGAGTTACCATTAAAAAATCCACAGGGAATTCTCCATTTAAACTGGTTTATGGTGTTGATGCTGTTTGCCCCATCCAGCTGATTCTCCCTGTGGTTAAGTTCTTGCAAGAAGAACAAGATGAATAAAATGACCTGGTAAGAAGAATGAATAACCTGGTTGAACTATAGAAGATTAGAGAGCAGCTGATTGAGAAGTCAAAGCCTCATTAGAAGAAAATCAAAGAAACCTTTGACAGGAAAGCAAAAGTGGACAATTTACAAGTTGGTGATTGGGTTCTTAAATGGGATGCATTTAAGGAAAACAGAGGAAATCATGGGAAGTTTGACTCCTTATGGACAGGTCCTTTTGTCATCGCTCAAATTCAACAAAACAATACATTCATCCTGCACAGTTTGGGAGGAAAAGATACTTTTGGTAGCCTAGTAAATGGGTGGTTCTTGAAACTTTATTTTGTTTAAGGCTTTAAGGCCTTGTTATTGTAAATATGTTTTTCCAAGTTTTTATTTCATTACAAAATATACTCCATTCCCAATGGAACACTAGAAGGAAGATTTAATTTTTGTTTTTACAGGAAAGGCATTGATCTGCAGTTCTCGAAACCTCATAGGGAGGCTTTCATCCCTAGAGGGAGCCAGTGTTAGCCTTGTGGGCAAACGGTCCAAAATGGTTGCAGGAGGGAAGCCCTTGGAAGGGTGGGAATACACTATCAGAAGGCTCAAAACACTCTAAAACCATGGAAAAACCATTACCGTAGGCTTAAACTGGGCATCGCACAATAGCGGTTAGATCTGGCCGATCAACGGCCAAGATCTAAGCGACAAATCGCATATCGGCAGGACAGAGGGGACAGTCGAAAGGTGGGCGCATGACACCACCGATCAGCGATCGCCGATGATCAGATCGGCGGGTCGCATCGGCGGGATGCACATGTTCTGTTGTATAAATGACCGAGGAACGAGCGACTCGCGATTGCGATTTATCGCGTCACAATATCACTATTGGTGCCAACCTAGGGACGAGGCCTAGTCATGGGCATATGTGCGACCCAATGGGCGGACCTGATGTAATTATATGCGATAAATGGATATATTTTCAAATATGCGAAAGGACATTTTAATGTATTTTCCGTGTATTTCGCTATGTAACGAAATACACAGGAACCTTGGCAACGCTGATAGCGATGAAGTCTGGACTCGATGTGTTTTAGAGGTGAAATATATATATGTTTTCAGGTCCACAAAGGCTGGTTTTTTCAGGTTTTTTAAGGTTTTCACCATATTGAAAAAATACAAAGGGAACAAAGGGACCGGGCCATCTGCGATAGGCGACAGCGACACAAAGGGTGGACACGATGGGTAAATAAATCATTTTTGAGGACTTTTAAAGTCCGAAAGGAACAAACATTGGCAGGAGTTTGCATCATTACAATGGTTTATGTGTAAAACAAATAACACTCATTATTAAATAGTTTGAAGAGAAACCGAGGCTGAGAGGCATCTACAGTGCAACAAAGTATGCCCAACTAGCCCGAAATAGAAATATCATGGGCATCTACAGCACAACACAGCCTAAATCAGATACATCATGGAGCAACACAATGCGACACAGCCGAAATCAACAAAAGAGATTGTGGGCATCTTTGTCAAGAGAGAGCTCCCTACCAGCACACCCAAAATATTTGAATACGGTTATTCCTATGTCAGAAAGAGAAAAACCTTCGAGCCATGCCTACCTATTGAGGGAATCAAACGGTTAAAGGACAGATCAGAAAAGGTTAAGACTCGGAGCCTTCTAGAGAGCTTAGGAGCATTGTAAAGGGCCTATAAAAGGCAGAAAACTAGATGTAACAAGGGTTCAACTTTTGGAGATTATTCCTCCTCTGTTCCTTCAAGCTGCTCATATGCATTCTTTAGTAATACAAGCTTATTTTGCTGTTATATGTTCAATGTCCATTTCTCTTCTGTTCTATGCTTGCACTTGAACAATTTGTTCAAGTTTTCTTTGTGTTTAAGGCCAGATAACTGTGATCTTATCTCTGCTTTGGATTGGCAAGCTTCTTTGCTGCCTGTAGCTAGCCATTTATATGTGCTATTATATATGCATCTGCCAGTATAGTCAGTAAGTTCATTTTCTGCCTGTAGCTAGCCATTCATATATGTTCATGTATGCAATCTGCTGGTACTGTCAGTATTCTCCATCTATCCATTAAATCTACAAACTATTGAGTATTTGTGGTTTAAAGCCTTGTGTTATTGGGGGTGTTCATGCATGTCTTGAGTGAGAATAGCGTTGAAATGGTTATCTAACTTGATCCAAACCATCATTTATTCCAATAGTTTAGAGAACAATATTGAAGATTACATGTTACCAGGCATCTCTGATTTACAACCTAGGAGAGTTTCCTGGAGTGATAACATTACCTACTTGCATTAGTTCTGGTTCACAATGAACAATGATGCGAATGACTAAGTGATGTTAATGATGCTATTATGACAATGACTAACACTGAGAAACCTTGTTACTGATGATTATTGAGTATGGTAGGAAACCACCAGAGGCACTCGCATATGACAAGTTGATGACACCTGGTTTGATGAAAATTTATATTATTTTAACTTTGAAATTCTAAGTCAATTTTGAAACCTGCTATATATGTTTGTCTATATTATGATGATATGTTAGTGGTTGCAGGCACAAATTAGTTGATTGGCCGAATGACTCACGTATTGGTGATGGGGTTGTACAATTGGATGGAATTGCATGGGAGGGGTGGGACAGTGTCCCTGATCTCACCCACTATCACTCCTGCTGTGACTTGGGATGGAAAGGTTGAAACACCTTCGCCTTGAAGATCACAATGTCATGTGGACAGGTCCAAAGTTGTGTCTCGCGAGAGGATTTTATCGGGGGGCGCATCAAGGCGGATTCCTTGATCCCTGACACCATTAGTCTCACTATAGCAGGAAACATAAGAGATGATAGTGGTCTCTGTCGTTGCACCTATACTTTCCCCTTGTAGACACTGAATGCTTGAAGTGAGAGTGGTGTGGCACCCTTGGAACTTCAAGGGAATTTCTTGAAGGGCACGACCAACTTGGCACCCTTGGCATCACAAATAAACTATTAGGCGTGGCACCCTTGGAACTTCAAGGGAAGTTATTGAAGGGCACGACCAAACTTGGCACCCTTGGAATCATTAAAAATAAATAAATTATTAAATATAATCAAGATATGAAAACGATGTAAATTCACATCAAGTGGTAAATGATGATTAGAACCGAGTTAATTAAATCAAGAATAAAACTTGGGTTAAGGGGATCATAGGAAGAAATAAAATATTTTACCTTAAAAACTTTACCCTTCCCATATTGGAAAGAGGGAAATAAATGTAAGGATAATTATTAATCCTAAAATAGTTAAACCTAATTAAGATAAGATGATGGTGAATTAAATTAAGATTAATAAATTAAATTTTAGAGAAATTTAGAGAGCCTCCATGTGGCAACAACCAACATAAGAATATCCATCTGAGAGATAACTTGAGTTAAATTAGGGAGTAGATAGGGGATAAAATCTTGACTTATCAATTGAATTTAGTAATGAACACAAATTAAGGAGTAAAAAGGGGGATCAAGAGACAACTAGGAGAAGAAATAGGAATCTTGTTGAGGTGAGGAAAAATATTAGTTTTAAATTAAAATTGAAGTAAATAATTTTGGAGACCCTTGATGAGAGAGTGATACATTGGTGGGTGAATATTAAAACTATTTAATTATCAAATAAATTAATTATGCATGAAATGCCAAGTGTCACCTATGAGGACTCCTATAAAAGAAGGGGCAGGCCATGGGAGAAGGGACTTTTCTTTACCCTATTGTTGGATGGAAGAGACTATGTCAGAGTAGGGAGATATTCTTTATGTCTATCAGGATGAGGACTCTTCATTGGACGAGTCCATGGGTTCATATGATAATACCTTAGAGGAACGCAAGCAGTCATATGGAGTTGATGATAGTAGTCTAGATGTGCATCCATGTGTGGTAGAGGAGCACGAGGAGCAGTTGATTGTTCCCATGTGGGAAAGATATCATGGAGCATATGAGCGGTTGGTGATTCAGCATAGATAGCACATAAAGGAGCATGAGTCATGGAAATTCATTGACTTCAGGCCATAATCATATGATGAGCAGCCCATGGGTCCTAGGAGAGACATTTGGGATAGTGTGTCACTAGTGATGAGTGAGCATGAGCGACATATGATGGAGTGTGTGTCATCTGAGGAGGATCAGGCGCACAAAGTGCAAGATGGGCCATTTTTGTATAGTCAACTAGTGGATCATGTTGAGCCCATGATGGAGGATGAGCAGACACCCTTGGGGCCAACCATTGGAGTGGAGTAGACAGATGTGCAGGCAGCCTCCAGGGAGGCAGTATTTGTAGACACTTGTGCTTGGGAGGTGCTGGAGATTGATGGGGTAGTTTTACAGGAGGCTAGTAGGCGTTAGGAGTGGTTGGAGATGGTGGTGCATCCATCTTTGGGCCGACCCATTGATGAGGTGCATGTATATGCACAGGTAGTTAGCAGAGTTGCATGACATTCAAGGAGTAGCCCTTTACAAGAGTACATAGATAAGGCTTGCAACACAGTTTGGCCACTTGTACCCATTATAGGGAGAGATGCACAAATTTCTCAATGGATATTGTTGATTGGCCAGATAGACCATCATTAGTTAAGAAAGGACACATATCAACCCTATAGACTTGTTCCTTGCACAGGTGTCCATGCATTGGATTGGCGAGAGATCATGAGTTGGTACCCTATTGATGGAGTATCATTTTTAGTTAGGAGCAATTTATTGCAGGAGCCCTTAGAGGTGGGGGATATTACATGCTCCAGTCGGTAGCAGAATGTGGGTTGGCCACTCATCAATATCTCAGCACAACATCAACATGACGAGATTGACCTTGGTTTATGCCGAGAGTTGGATTGGAGAGAAGCGATGAGATGGTACATAGCTGGTGGGGCAGCATTCACAGCTGGAGTTATAGCACAGCAGGATCCATGGAGCATTGATGCTCCTTCTTGGTGGTATTGGGATCCAGGTGGATCTACTAGTAGCAGGTTGGGACAGAGATAGACATAGGATCCAGGACTGGAGGATCCAGTCATGTTTCGATAGCTTTGAGGCATCACGTGGACCAGTGGTTCATGTGGAATCCATGCACTGGGTCTCAGTTGCGTTGGGCAACTAGATTTGCCCACAGGTTTGCATTGCTTGAGGGAGAGCAATCTTGGGGCAGGAGGACTGCCATGTCCCCATTTTTATTATTCTTCATAGTAAAACCAGGGTGGTGTTAGGGTCCTATAATTTATAGGATCTCAAGGTAATTGAGCATCATATTTGAAGAATTTTTTTTTGTAAATACTTGTCAATCTGCCAATTATTTCCAAATAAAAGAAGAAGAATTAAAAAATGAAAAGAGGGTATAAAGAAGAAAAATAAAGAGAAAAACAAGAATATTGAAAAATTAGAAAAGATTGAACCCCACCAAAAGAAAGAAAAATAAACAAAAAGGAATAAGATTGAAAGTGTTGCATGTCTAAATGCCACTACTCATAGATAGTTTTGCTTCATTACTGAAAATAAAAGGTTGTGTGCAGCTTGTGCAGCTTGTTCAAAATGCCACAATCACTAGTTTTAGTTTAATCATACCGTGTAATCATGATTAAACTCCTTTCAATTTTTGTAAATTAGATACAAAATAAAGACTTACCCAATAGTTTAATCTGGGTAGATCACTAGTTAGGTAGAAAATCACATTGATCCAACTATTTATTCTGGATCAACAAGAGAAATAAGGGATAGGTTAGGTAGTTTTTCCATTTTGTATAAAAGAAATAAATTGGGTTTGCTAGTCTAAGTGCACTCTAGAGGAAAGAATAAAAAATGCTAGTTTAGATAAGGGTAGGTAGATTGGGTTATTTTTAAATATTTGCACATCTGAATTTATCCTAAGTTTGAGCATGGGATTAAAAAAAAGGGGCCAGATATGTGTGCTATGGATACAGTTCTTTATATGTTATATTTTCCCTTATCCTAAGATCAAAAAGCATACATTAAAGTGCAAGAGGAAAAAGTTCTTTATCGTATTGAGGTTAAAGTAGACTCCACTTAGCACCCTCGAGATCTGCTCTCGCACTTCATCCATTTTCGGCCCCCCTCTCCATTTTGTCTTTACCGTCGGGTGGGGGGTCCAAAAAGCAGTTTCTCCCACCGGGCCATATCCCTTACATGTCTCCCTTTAGTGATTTCACACCCTCCTTCACTAAAACCATTAACCACCCACTACCCCCTCCAAAAACCGCTTTCCCTCATCCACTCTGCCGCACCCCACATCTTTCCCTCCGCCACTCTCTTCTCGCCACATGGCATAACCGTTGGCCTATTAAATGCATTCCCGGCCAAAACGACTGTTCTCCATTTAATTCAATTTTCTCCTGGGTAACCGTTCAGCGTAACGGTCCTGCTCCATTTTCAATGGGACATTCGTCACAACATTTAAAAGCTCCTGCACCTATCGTTCTAATCCCCTTTTCACTTATTTTTTATATTATTGGCGTTTTCGCGTAGCGGTCACTCTTAGAGATATTCTGCGACCAGATCAAGACAAGAAAAACCCAATTGTTCCCTTTCATTTTTGCCTGACAGTCCGTTATTCTTCTGTGCTCGGTAAGCCTCCTATGCAAATTCATCCTATTCACGGATTTTTATAGTCATGCCTCCTAAGACCAAGAGTCAAGATAATCCCGTTAATGCTTTAATTCCCCCTTCTATAGATTTAGATCATATACCTTTAGTTGATAGGGATTATAGGATAAATGAAGCTCAATGTGACTGTGATTTTCTGGAATTGTATTGCTGGTTAGAAGATAAACACACAGACAAAACTGATGAAATTAGGCTCTCAGAGTCCAACCTCCCCCATTACATTTTCCCCTTGACATTCGAAGCCCCATAATTTACCAGAAGATGTCAAGCTTGTTATGTCCCTGCCCAAAGAGCCATCATTGCCCCTACATGTGACATTCTTTTCACCATTACAGCCCAATCCATTGACCAAATGATGTTGGCCCCCACTGTTGAAAATGCTGCCCCTTTCTCCCTAGAAGCCCTCACCCAACTTTATCAAAAGCTGGAATTTTCCACCAAAGCTTGAATTTTTGAGTTTTTCTTGCCAAAAAATGCCCAATTACCCAAAATGTATCCTCCATATCCTTCTTCCATTTTCCTTGATCATACTAAGCAGATTATTTCCATGATTTCTTACATTTTAGGATATCATTCTGATTAGTGGGTAGACAAGCCCATTTTAGGATTCCTCTCCATATTTTCCATAGAAAGCAAGCCCTCCTTGGTATTCAACTTCAGCCAATTTTTGGCTAATAGTATCCATGAACAGTTCATAAAGTTTCCTACAGAACATGTGTTCAATTACACCCCAATTTTGATTTATATGTTCCTCTATTATCAGGCATAAAGATTTAGTTTTGCATTGCAGAAGCTTGATGATGCAGGGAACCAACAACCAATAATCTTTTGGACCTCATTGGTCATGAGAGAACAACAAGAATTCACCTACAAGCAGTTTATTGAAGATTTTGTTCATCCAGCCATGAACATTTTGAACAATGCAGTACAACCCATAGTCAGTGAGGAAATCAAGAAAATTTTGCATTTTTCAGACCAAGCAAAGACCGTGGGATTGGTATTTATACCAAAATTACATAGAAATCACGGTATATGGTTGTGAATTTCCCCCCTATAAACTTCCCAAATACCTCCCAATGAGGATTTTTTACTTGGAGTATATCAAGCAGATGCTGAATTTGGATGACATCCACTTTGTAGTGGCCAAGAAGAAGGTACACTTCAGAATAAAGACATAGGTGGGCATATTTATGTGCAACACAAGGACATCAGGTGAAGAGGCAGATATAATGCTTAAGGAAATGGAGTTCAATTTGAGATTTACATGGTCTTATGACCCTTGTGGAATTATTTCAAAGCTCAGAGTGGAGAACAAAAACACTCCATACATTCATACTTCAAGGCGAGACATAGAACAATATGCCAATCAACTGGAGTGGATAGAAAATACCTTGCAGGAAGCTGAAGAAAAACTTGTTTCTACTTTTAGTTTGCAGACTCCTATTCCTTAGGAAATCACAAGCAAAACACAGAGGGATGAAGAATCCTCATCTACAACTAGAAGCGAAGTTAAAGAATTCAAAATCAGCTATAGGAAGAGAGCAAAGGTAACTCGCAGAGTAGAATTGGACAAAGAAACTGAAGAGTAGGCATCCATCATCATCACAGATTCACCACTTGCAACTACCAAATTCACAACATCTCCTACTGAACCTTCATCTTCACAAGGTCATAAGGAAATTGAGATAGAATCACAAACTCTCCAAACAGAAAAAAAAGAAGACAATTTTTGATAGATACAGGGAAATAAAACTTAGGAATGAAATTTTAAAAAATAACACTTATAACCAATTCTAGAAGAAAACCTCCAACTCACAGAGTAGGTTGTTGTCAGTTTTTTATACAGAGCATGGCAAAATGAAAATGGCCTTTCTTGAGGCCCAAATTCCTCAGCCAAAATCAACAACAGATTACAAAAGCACCACTTTTGAGTTCAGCACAAAGGACATACATCCCATTGATCAAATGGAGATGCACAAGCAAACTGGTGAAATGATATCCTCCACTTTGACTAACATTTCTACATCACTTTCCAAATTGCAGGTTTCTTTTGCAAATGTCCAGTCACAGTTGAAAATGGAGAAAGTGTCCTCCTTGATCAAGTCTTTGGAAGACTTGGTGATTAAGATAGGGTATGACCCTAAAGATTTCAATGCTGCTGATGATATTGTTAAAAGGAAGAACCTAGACATTGTAGCCTTAAGAAAGCAGCTCAAGCTGCTAGCCACAGAAGACCCAATGACCAAAGATATTGAAGAAGGTGAATCACAGAAAACAAATATGATGAAATTGATCATAGAACAAAATATACAGATTAGGAAGATGGAGGAAAAGATGGAGAAACTGATAAAGGAGAAGGAAGACAGTCTAAAGATGGCCATTGTCCCCCTGGATGCCATACCTATTTCTCAACTTCCATCAATAAGGGAAAACACTGCAGCTACTTCTTCCACTCAGAAAACAAGTGCTGAACAGGTAACACAGACAATACAAAATATGTCACTACAATCAAAGGAGATTGAGACTTTGCAGGGCCAACTCAAAACTTTGGAAGTGCAAAAGGCCAAAGCTGAAGTTGCTTGCGTTACTGAAATGGAGAAATCCCAGAGACACTTGGAGAAGTTGCACAAGGTAGAGAGAGACACTTCAATTGGTTAGACCTTGGCCCAAGCCAAGGAAACTATTTGGTTGAATATATTAGACTCTATGAATAATATTTGGCCTTCTATCCAAATCATATTTGAGTAGAAAGAGCTGATAGAGAAGGCTACATAAACTATTGTGCAAGGAAGAGAAAAGCTCGGAGAAATGCCAACAGAAGCCTCTAAATCAAGTTTTTAAACTCAAAGTCCAAGTATGAGCTGGAGGAGGTAGGAATCAGTGATAGAACTGCCACCATTCTGGAAGTAAAGAAAGTCTTGACCAAGAGAAATCTTATTGATCAGCTGGAAGAAAGGTGTGAAACCTTAGAGCTGCAGGTAAACATGTTCACAAGCCAAATTGAAGCATTAATCCAAAAGAGACTACCTAGTATCTATGTTATAAATGACAAATTGGTCACTCAAGAAGACTATATCCCGAAGATGAACGAAGTGGCTAGAAGCAACATCAAGTTAAGTGGAATTAAGGGTAGTATGACAACAAAGGCGTTTTTGGAAACAATGTCAAATGATTTCCATGTACAGAATGAGGTAAGACACATTTTTACCATAAAACCAACTTTTGCCAAATACACGGAGGTAGTTGAAATTTACCGTAGGGTAACAAATTTGATGGTGCCAGATGAAAAGAGATGGGAAGAATTGGTTGATTTACTGGATTGATGGATAATTCAGGAGCAGTAAAACAACTTGCCAGCACAACAGCCAACATGACGGTCAGTTCAACATCGCAACTCTATTTTTGGTCAATTTAGTAATCGAAACCATCAAAATAGGTCCACCTTCCTTTTCAACAGCCTACGTGGCCTATTGTTATGCCAAAATTAGACGGTTTTGTTTGTAATTAGGCTAATAATACATTGTCGGTTTGACAACGATTTTTGTAAAGGATTTTTTGTAATTTTCATTATAAATACTTCATTGTTTGAAGTATTAAGGGTTGATTCCCATATGTAATTTCCTTTTGCATATTGTAATTTTCAAAGTACCGAAGCATCAATAATACAGGGACCTTTCACAAGATTCATGTGGTGTACTAAATGGTGACATGTCTCTTCTGTCTATTTGTTTAAACATTGTTTTTCCTTTCTCTGTTATTCTAGATTTATGAATTAATCAACATAAACTGTGATAAATAGGATTTGTTACTAAGAGCAACCTATTTTGGCTGTTTATAATTTTAATGTTTTCCACTGAAGTCAAATCAAGGAATTCTTAATTGCTAATTGATTTCTACTGAACCTTACACTTCTGCTATTTCACCATCCATTTAATTTATGAAAATATCCACTTAGTGCAACCTAGCTTTCCCTGTGAGAACACCTCCAAAAAATTGATGCAAAACTCTAGTTTAATTTATAGACTCCATAGCCCAATGGAATTATAACACTCAAATCAACCAAACCAATCAAAGAAGACAAACAAATACAATCATAGCTAGCCTAAAACTTACACAAAAACAAAGCTAAATTAAATAGAGAGATCCCTCTTTGAAGTTGGTAGGGCTAGATCCCAACTTCCAAAGTGGTTTTGATGTTGTCCTATGTTTTTACTCCCTTAAACTCAAAAATACAGAATGACAACATAGTGGTGTCCATACTGGGGAAGAATACTTTTTAATCCAAAACATTATTATTCCTTAGTTTCGAACAATATTTCAATAAACGAACTGTTATATCATTATGAAATACTTGATCTGAGGTTGTTAGTTTGTAAATATTCCAGTGTGTCATTGATTTGATTTTTATTTGTGTGATGATTTTTAATAGACTTGGCTCCCAAAAGAATTTTGACTAGAGCTCACCCTGATCCTAACCCTGCTGAATTCGTAGATAATCCAAAAAAACTGGTGAGAAAGAGAAGTTTTACAAAGAGTCAAGGTAGTAATAATATTTTGAATAGATTTAACTCTCTTCCTTAGAATAGTCCTTTATCATGGTCTAACTCTCTTCCAGAGAAATTTGAAACTATTCAAGATATGGAGTTTGATTTTCCTTTCTAGCATAGTTTGTTTAGATCAAAATCTGAGGCTTTTGTAGATCAGACTATTATTGATAAAGCCCTACTGCAACCATACATACCCCAAACCCAGCTCATTGAAACATATCTAGATCTTGAATCGCTACAAGAATTTGACAAATTACAAGGTCTAGTTTCAATTTTGGACCAAGCTATTGAAGAAGCTTATATTCAACAATCTGTTGAATTTTCTGCTTTAATAGTTGCAGCAGCCTCTTTGTCTAGTCAATCTTCCCAGTTTGTTCATCTACAGCCTCCAAGTCCTACTCATTCCATAGTTTCAACTTCCTCACCTGTGATATCTCAAACTGTTATTCCTACTATCCCTGTAGTTATCACAACTACACCTACATTAGGTCCATCTTCCAGTCAATCTTCCAGACCAGTTATGGCAGGTAGCTATGCACCTTTGGTGTTACCAGGCCATCTAAAATTGTGACCTTTGATAACACTAGTGCTTATACTGCTGAGCAGCATGTGGATAGAATGAATGATGTGTTTGACCTTCAAGAAGTAGATGAAGCTGATGTTAAAATGAGATTGTTTGTTTAGAGTTTAGGAGGTGATGTCAAGAAATGGTTTAGGAGATTACCTACAGGATGTAAAGCCAACCTTGATGATTTCCATCAAACTTTCTTAGCTAGATGGGAGATCAAGAAAAATCCACTTCGACTCCTAAATGAATATAAAAGACTGAAAAGAAAACCAATTGAAAGTGTGGAAGAATACTATGAATGGTTTAATACTGTTTACAATGCCATTCTACAAGACATCAAGCCCTCCCCTAGCCTGGCTCTAATTGATTTTCCAGATGGTTTCAATGTAGACATGGAATATCAACTTAGAGAGAGAGACCGGAAAAATTTGGAAGAAATGCAAGCAAATGCTATTAAAGTTGAAGCAAACATCTTAGCCAAGAAGGCCAAACTGAAATTTGAACACAAAGTTACCATAAAAGAAGAACCTTCTACTTCTGCTGTTGATCATAAAATTGATAACCTAGTGAGAGTAGTGAATTAGATGATGCAAAGAGTAAACATCGATGGCCAAACTCAAGTAAGAGAGAACCAAAATGCTCCTCAAAATAGAAACCAAAACTTTAGAAGGAATGTTCCCCAAATTAAACAAAGAGAACAAAAGGGTCCAGGCCAGTAGGTTTAGATTCCTTTTTAGGAAAATTATACTGATGATGAGGGGAATATTTTTGAAGATTTGGATGATAATCAAATAAATTTGATGGGGATAAATGATGATGAAACAATTTTCCTCACTCAAGAGAAGCATGAACTTTTTCTCCTAGCCCAAACTGAACTAGATTCTAAAGAATCAAATGAATAGAAACAAGGGTTTGAAAATGCCATAATGGAAGTACATAGGTAGTATAACCTTAGGAGAAAAAAGAATCCAGACACTCTCAACACCAAAAACTCAGATTATCCTGCTAAAAAGTCATCTGAAATTGAACCTAGGAAAACCACAGATAGTCTTCCTAAGAAAACTGTGGACAATTTTGGTAAGAAAAAGGTAGAAATCCCTATCAAAAAGGTAGTTGACAATGTTTCTAAAACTACTCAAACAGATATCCCAACCACCATTCAACAAAAAGATCTTATGACAAAACAAATCACAGATCAATCTGAACTTCCCAACTTGATTAAGATTCACATGTCGTTCAAGATTGAGAATGAACTAGCTAAATTGAAAATTACTATTCCTCTCATAGAGTTGATGAGCAAAAGCATGTATAGATCCCAAGTAATGAAAGCTTTAAACATAGGGAAAAACACCGACTCTATAAATCTGAATGATGACCAACCTGAACTCTTATTTGTACCAGAAGTTGAAGGCAAACGACAGGAAGGGGGTGTTCCTCCATTCTATGTTAGCCTGAATATCCTTGATAAAATTCTCCATAATGCCATGTTAGATTCAAGAGCCTCCCACAAATTAATGCCTAAAGTTGTTATGGAGAAATTAGGACTTGACATTACCAGGCCTTATAAAGACTTATACCCCTCTAATTTCAGTAAAGTAAGATGTCTAGGTCTCATCAAAGACTTGTGTGTTAGTTTAGTACAAATCCCAGCCAAAAGCCTTATAATGGATATAGTGGTTGCAAATATTCCCCCAAAGTATGGCATGTTGTTGTCACGCTGAAGGGGAGAAAAATTACAAGGAACCCTACAAATGGATATGACCTTTGCTACCATAGCAGTTTTTGGGCAGCAAAGAAGATTGTATAGGGAAACGTTGATGAAATTCATGGTGAGTAGCTAAGAGAAATCTCATAACTATCCTCTTTATTCTGTTCACTCATATTTGGAATCTTTCATTCTTTACAATGATGGGGATATCAACAATCAAGTGATCAATGTTGAAACTGAAATTTCTAAAATAGACCCAACCCAAACAAAAATAACAAAACTAAATAGTCCTCCTGAACCTCTTTGGAACATGAGTTTTGATGGTTACTGTAGCAAAGATGGTTCTGGAGCAGAAATTTGGGTAGTAAACACAATAAATAATCATGTTGAGGGTCACTCATATAGGCCTAATTTTGTTAGGTCCCTATACTACTAGTGTAACTCCTTAATGTTATTAGTACAACCCCCTTATTATATCGTTGTGCCCATGTAGTCTCCATATTGTTATTATTGTGCCCCATAGAAGCCCACTATTGTTATTATTGTGCCCTTACATTATTATTGTTATGTCGCTTTGATTATTTTATGACCCTTAGACTCCTATATATAGAAAGGAGGTCTTGTCATTTGTATCATCTAAGAATTGTTCATATGTGTAATGTAAAGGAGGTTGCCCCTTTGAAGGGGCTGAATTCTAAGGTGTTGGTCTATCTTTTCTATCTTTTTGTGAGCTTGTTTCATAACATTTGGTATCAGAGCTTTGGATTCTAGGGTTTCGCTGCTTCAAACAGGTCATCGTGGCATTTTCACTATAACTTTGTTTATGAGATGTTTCAGAAGCTACAAAAAAACCCATTTTAGATGACATCGTTCTAAACTTCGGGTCTGAATTTCAAAGCTTCTCTCTCTACATTTGCAGAGATATGATCTGAGGAAGTTAGGGTTTTTGTAGACTCCCGAATTACATTCTAAACCGGTGACCTGGGGAAAATTGTCATAGCTATCTCTCTAAGCATCAGATTGAAATTTTGTAAGTTACAGAAAGATGACAGACTGTAGTTTTCTGTGTATATTTTTCAGATTCAAAGGTCAAAACAATGACATGTGGCCCTTCATACAAGTTCGCTCCTCTGAAAAGGTATATAATCAAGTAATCTTGGGAGATTGTGCACAATTCTTTCTTGGAGAATCCAAATTTGATTAGACTGGTGGCGTTGGAAAGAGGACGCAAAGAGCTACCACAGGAATCAATTTCAGAACTTGGAGATCTGAAATTATAGAGTTATAGTCATTTCAAGATCGAGCTCCTAAAATCAAGAAAAGGCAATATGAGGAATGATGGCAAGGATCCTGTAAATTGGATACTACAGATGGATCAATATTTTGATCTACATGGTGTACCACTGTTACAAAAGGTATGTATTGCATCTTCATATTTAGAATTGGATCAATTTTTATGGTATAAAGGGCTTTGTTCTCGTAAAAAACTTGTTACATGGTCAATTTTCACGGAGGAAATGATAGCACAATATGAGGATACAAAGAGAAACACCTTCTTTAGAGCAACACCACAACAATTGGAAGAAAAAAGAGAAAAAAGGGCTTTGTTACAAAGTGGAAAGCAAAATTATGGCAACCAAGAGTCTACCCCTCACAACTATAAATATGGAAGTGTTATTAAATAGTGAATCCATACAGGTGAGGAAATTTTTAGATAGAGGAGGAATGACATGTTACAGAGTTTTATGAACCCAATGTTTCGGACTACCAAGTGAGTCCATCATCAGGGGATGTGTCAATAGATATTTAAAAGATAATAATGATGTTTCCATGAGCTTTATTTTAGAGTATATATATGGGTTATGAAAGAAATAATATAAGAAATTTAGTCAGCCATTATCTGATTAGTTTGTTAATATTTAGATTTTTTTTTATTCATTTATTATTTAATTAATTAATTTTTTGATTAATTAAATTTAATGTAATTTATTGTTAAGTAGTTAAGTTTATTCATAATGGGATTTGATTAATTAAATTTAATGTAATTTATTGTTAAATTTAGTTTAGATTTTATTATATTAGAGTTATGAAGTTATACCCTTTTTTTTAATAAAATTTATAGATTAATTCATTATTGGAATATTCTAAATTTATAGTGGTTGATTTCTAATTATTTTAATTTGAGTTATTACAACTATTTGCTTAATTTAAAATATGTTACTTATAATATTATAATTAGTAAATTATGATCCGAGCTTTATTTTAATTTCATCAAATGATTAGTTATGAAATAAATTAGATTAGGAAAATGTTTTATTATAAGAAAATGTATATTCAATAGAATAATCATTTATTTATTTGTTTGTTTATATATTTATTTATTTTATTATCTTTTAAGGAGGATGTTAGATAATGTTTGTTTGTTGTTTTGATTTTTGATTTTATTAATTTTTT
>APFE030735203.1:5831-40438 GCA_000404065.3 Pinus taeda | reverse complement strand
TTTATTTTATACTAAGGTTATTATTTTAATAAGGAGGTAATTTACTTTTAAATGCTTTTCACTGATTTATTTGGACCTAATTTTACTTATTTCCATGAATATAATTATTTTATTAAAATATAGTATTATATATAAGATATATATATATTATAATAATAATAATAATATATAATATTATTAATAATTTTAAGTAATATAAAAATGTATAATTTAATAATAATAAATAAATAAAAAATAAATAAATTTTGACCTGGGTCCTAGAGTCGAATTTAGCCGTTGGAGTTTCTGCTGAGTCTATTTAACAGGTGTAGCTGGATCTGTTTCTTCAACTTGTCCTGACGATGAACCACACTAGTTGGTTCGAAACGCGTCGACAAATGTCTGTCTACATGTGATTTACGCCGAAGTTATTCTTTCAAATATTCCAATCAGCTGGAGTGGATAGAAAATACCTTGTAGGAAGTTGAAGAACAACTTGTTTCTACTTTTAGTTTGCAGATTCCTATTCCTCAGGAAAAATCAAGCAAAAGACAGAGGGAGGAAGGATCCTCATCTACAACTGGGAGTGAAGCTAAAGAATTCAGAATCATCTATAGGAGGAGAGAAAAGGTAAGTCCCAGAGTAGAATTGGACAAAGAAACTGAAGAGAAGACAACCATCATCATCATAGATTCACCACCTGCAACTACCAAATTCACAACATCTCCTACTGAACCTTCATCTTCACAAGGTCATAAGGAAACTGAGCTAGAATCACAAACTATCCAAACAGAAAAAGAGAAGACAATTTTTGACAGATACAGGGAAATAAAACTCAGGAATGAAATTCTAAAAAATAACACTTATAACCAATTCTGGAAGCAGACCTCTAGCTCACAGAGTAGGTTGCTGTTAGTTTTTGATACAGAGCATGGAAAAATGTAGATGGCCTTTCTTGAGGCCCAAATTCCTCGACCAAAATCAGCAACAGATTACAAAAGCACCACTTTTGAGTTCAGCACAAAGGATATACATCCCTTGATCAAATGGAGATGCACAAGCAAACTGGTGAAATGATATCGTCCTCTTTGACTAACACTACTATGTCACTTTTCAAAATTGCAGGTTTCTTTTGCAAATGTCCAGTCACAATTGAAAATGGAGAAATTGTCCTCCTTGGCAAAGGATAACAAGATCAAGTCTTTGAAAGACTTGGTGATTAAGATAGGGTGTGACCATAAAGATGTCAATGCTGTTGAGGAGATTGTTAAAAAGAAGAACCTAGACATTGCAACCTTAAGAAAGCAGCTCAAGCTGCCAGCCACAGAAGACCCAATGACCAAAGATATTGAAGAAGGTAAATCACAGAAAGCAGATATGATGAATTGATCATAGAACAAAATATACAGATTAGGAAGATGGAGTCAAAGATGGAGAAACTGATAAAGGATAAGGAAGACAATCTGAAGATGGCCATTGTCCCCATGGATGTCATACCTATTTCTTAGCTTTCATCAATAGGGGCAAACACTGCAGCTACTTCTTCCACTTAGACAACAAGTGCTGAACAGGTAACACAGACACTACAGAATATGTCACTGCAGTCACAGGAGATTGAGACTTTGCAGGGCCAACTCAAAAATTTGGAAGTGCAAAAGGCCAAAGCTGAAACTGCGCACGTTACTGAAATGGAGAAATACGAGAGGCTGTTGGAGAAGTTGCACAAGGTAGAGAGAGATACTTCAATTGGTCATACCTTGGCTCAAGCCAAGGAAACTATTTGGTTGAATATATTAGACGCTAAATGAGATTTGGCCTTCTATCCAAATCATATTTGAGCAAAAAGAGATGATAGAGAAGGCTACGAAAACTATTGTGCAAGGAAGAGAAAAGTTGGGACAAATGCCCACAGAAGCCTCTAATATAATCAAGTTTTTAAGCTCAATGTCCAAGTATGAGCTAGAGGAGGTAGGAATCAGTGATAGAACTACCACCATTCTGGAAGTCAAGAAAGTCTTGACCAAGAGAAATCTTATTGATCAGTTGGAAGAAAGGTGTGAAACCTTAGAGTTGCAGGTAAACATGTTCACAAACAAAATTGAAGCCTTAATCCAAAAGAGACTGCCCAGTATCTATGTTATACATTACAAATTGATCACTAAGGAAGACTATATCCTGAAGATGAAAGAAGTGGCTAGAAGCAACATCAAGTTCAGTGGAATTAAGGGCAGTATGACAACGAAGGCGTTTTTAGAAACTATGTCAAATTATTTCCATGTACAGAATGAGGTAAAACACATTTTCCGTAAAACTAACTTTTGCCAAATACACAGGGGTAGATGAAATTTACCACAGGGTAACAAAATTGATAGTGCCAGATGAAAAGAGATGGGAAGAATTGGTTGATTTACTGGATTGTTGGATAATTCAGGAGCAATAAAACAACTTGCAAGCGCAACAACTAGCATGACGGTCAGTTCAGCATTGCAACTCTGTTTTTGGTCGACTTAGCAATCGAAACCGTCAAAACAGGGCCACCTTCCTTTTCAACAACCTACTTGGCCTATTCTTTTGACAAAATTAGATGATTTTGTTTGTAATTAGGCTAATAATACATTTTCGGTTTGACAACGATTTTTGTAAAGGATTTTTTTTTGTAATTTTCATTATAAATACTTCACTGTTTGAAGTATTAAGGGTTGATTTCCAAATGTAATTTCCTTTTGCATATTGTAATTTTCAAAGTAATGGAGCATCAATAATACAGGGACCTTTCACCGATTCATGTGGTGTACTAAATGGTGATGTGTCTCTTCTGTTTATTTGTTTAAACATTGTTTTTCCTTTCTCTGTTATTCTAAATTTCTGAATTAATCAACAAAAACTGTGATAAATAGGATTTGTTACTAAGAGCACCCTATTTTGGCTGTTGATAATTTTAATGTTTTCCACTGAAGTCAAATCAAGAAATTCTTAATTGCTCTTTGATTTCTATGGAACCTTACACTTCTTCTATTTCATCATCCATTTATTTTGTGAAAAGATCCACTTAGTGCAACCTAGTTTTCCCTGTGAGAACTCCTCCAAAAAATTGATGCAAAACTCCAGTTTTATTTATAGACTCCATAGCCCAATGCAATTATAACACTCAAATTAGCCAAACCAATCAAAGAAAACAAACAAGTATAATCATACTAGCCTAAAACTTACACAAAAACAAAGCTAAATTAAATAGAGAGATCCCTCTCTGAAGCTGGTAGAGGTAGATCCCAGCTTCCAAAGTGGTTTTGATGTTGTCCTATGTGTTTACTCCCTCAACCTCAAAAGCTCTCAACTTCAACTTATTCGGAAATTTTGGAGATTCTTTAGTACTAAGGACTCTGCTAGGATTGGTAGCTCAGTTTCCCTTGATGAAGTCAAAGAGGAGCTTAAGCTCTTTTGCAAAGACAAGAGTCCAGGCCCTCATGGTTGGACTGTCGAACTCTTTCTTTCTTTCTTTGACTTGATGGAGCTCAATATTTGAAAAATGGTGGAGGTATGTAGAAGATTGGGAAAAGTATCAAAATCTATTAATGCTACCTCTAGAGCTTTCATCCTAAAAGTTCCAAACCTAAGATGTTATTTGACTTCAGGACCATCCCCTTGTGTAACTTGGTTTATAAAATCATTTCTAAAGTTATCTCAAATAAGATCAAACCTTTTTTAGCTAATAAGATGTATCATAATTAATTCATCTTCTTGGCCAATAGTCAGATTCACGATGCTATTAACATTTCTCAAGAAGCCCTCCATTCTATAAAGTCAAAAAATTTGGAAGCCTTAGTTCTTAAGATGGACCTTAATAAGGCCTTTAACAAAGTAAACTATACTTTCCTTAGGATAGTCCTTTTACAAATTGGTTTAGGCTTGGAGGTTACCAACTGGATTATGGGTTGTGTGTCCTCAACAAATTTCTCTATATTGATCAATGACTCTCCCACAAGCAACTTTTCCAGCTCCAGAGGACTTAGACAAGGGTGTCCTATGTCTCCTCTACCATTTTTGCTAGTGATGGAAGGCTTGGGTCTATTGTTGCTGAAAGAAAAGCAAGAAGGAAACATCAAAGGCATAAAAATCTCCTATAAACAATTTATTTCTCATTATTTATGGATGATGCTCGATTGATGGGGGTTGGTACAGTCTCAAAATGAAAGCTTTTCCATAAGGTTATGAACTTACTGGAATGGAAATTAGTGTACAAAAATCTTCCCTTTATCATAATTCGTCCAGTTCAAAGTCCTCTCTATTGATCTAGATTGTCATTAATGTCAATATGAAGCCAAGGAGCTATTAGAGCAGAGCTATCAAAGCAGAGAAGAGAAGCAAGTGTAAGAGCGGAAGATTGAGGAGGAGCGAGCCATATCGGGAGTATTGTGTGTAATGTATGCCCAAGAAGGACCGAGAGGAAGAATTCATCAAAAGAAGCAAAGAGGAATCATAATGGGTCTTTGAATCTGGTTGAAGAATCAGAGTGAAGCTTAGAGAGAATCAACAATGTATGAATTCGCAGAAGGCAGGCTCAAAGAGAGTTGAGCAGCGGAAAAGTGAAAGGCTAGAACCATGAAGAAAACCCGAAACCACAGGAAAAACACTGAAGAAATGAATCAAAGTCAAAGTGAGGAGACAGATGAAGATTGAACGCATAAGGGCCATTGGATCTCAGAGATCAACGAACGAGGTTGAATGAAATGATCAACCAAGATTAAATCACACAGACTGGTGTCAAGAAATGAATGGCGGAGATTGATTTAAGCAGTAGCGGAAGAGGAATCTGGAGAAGGCATCACAGCAGTCGATGGTAGAAGACCTATGGTCATCGGGTACAAACAAGCTTGGACATTAGTCAACTGATGTAGGGTTACCCCTGCTATACCCACAGTATGCGTGGATTATACATATAGCTGTTTGTTCCAAGAATTTTTGACTCACAAGGGAGTCAAATCTTCAACCTCTAATGGTAAGGGCCTATATGATAGTTCCTTGTTATCAGAACTCAATCACCCCACCTAAACCTCCTATCAGGACTGTTCCACCCTTCGTAACCTTCATATAAGACTTTATTGAAGGCTTCCTTCTAAATCCTTCTATCAGGACTTAAAGCCCTCTTCAATCCTTTATAAGACCATAAGTCGCATATATATTAACCCTTCCCCCTTATAACATTGGTTAATATATATAGAAACACACAAAACCACATATCGACGCTAAATCCCTTAAAATCCATTTACAAATGAAAGCCCCGCATTTCATACCTTTCTGCCCTTCGTACAGTCTTGGCATGCTTCTCGAGGTTGTGCTTTTATATCTGATCGCAATCGGCTCTTCCGTGGGTCTTTAACACACACACACACATATATATCCCATCACTCCTTCGACTCCGATCTCCGCATTTACACAGAATTACAATGTAATCCACCCACAAACGCATAGGTCGTATCTCAAATGTTATTCACCTGCATATATAAAAATGTCGGGTCCACACTTAAGTCACTCCACTCCTTTGATAGGTCCGAACTCCGATTTCCTTGATCGCCGATCTCCGATTAGCGACGATTGCTATATCGGCGTTCCGTTACATTTTTCATCGATCCTCCTATCCTGCGATATGCGATTGATTCTCCACCGTCCATCCCCTTTTCGATCCAACGGCCCTCGTTTCATCGGCGATATCGCAATCAGAGATTGCAAAGTGTTAGGGTCGATACATCCATAAAGACTTCCGCCGATGCGATAAATCTCGACCGTTGATCTTTTAGATCTAACGATTGTTGTACATGGACACTATACTCCTCCATTCTGTCTTTTTACTCGGTTTTATGCTGTTTTCAGTGTTGGCTATGTTCACGGGTTTCCTTTAAAGGTTCTGGCCCCTTGGCTTTTTCAATGCGTACTCCTTCTTGAGCTTTCTCTTTGGTCCCTTTAATGGATTCAAAGATCCATCACACTCTTCTGTCTCTACTCCTCCTCTGTGGATTTCACAGAACTCGACCTGTGCACATATGTATATGGAATGCTAGTTCACACAATAATTATCCTTTAACATTCGAGTAATACATGCATACAATCTAAAAATGAATCACTGGATATATATCTAAATGAAAATTTACAAATCAAGTTGTTCTATCTCTTGACTTGATTTTTCACATTAGTGGCCTCTATTTCAACTCTGCTCATAGGCTTACAATCGAAACCTAAACTATTTGCCTAGCTTATCTCTCCCTTGTCTAGCCTATCTAACCTCTTATTTATGCAAAAATATCACATTTTATACAAGAATGGGTTCATGAACCAATTCCAGTTCAGAACCATAAATCTCTCACCCTCTCCTAAAAAGTCTCCTCAAACCCAATCTTTTCTAAACCAATGCTAAATCAAGCTTCCGAATTCCTCATATTCTATTTAAACCAAATAAATCTAATTGTTTGGCTTGATCTCCACACAGGGAGTATTAATCACCCACTATGCCCTTTTCTCACATTTGACAATAATGAACAATCTCACGCATTTAAATAAATAAATTAACTAATCTTTTTCCTTCCAACCCCTTGCTAGTCACAACATGTGATCATGCTATCACATTGTTGACTAGGCCTGAATGCTCCTATATTAGACTCCCAAATTTGAAAGTTTCCATGACCTCTTGGTCATGTGTTCTTTCTGTTGATCATCCAGTATCCCAAACTTTACTTTCTAACTGGTCATCACTTCCATCATGCTGCTAGTTCAATTCTTCTACCACTGTCACTTCTGTTCCTCCAGATTTCCAAATCTTATGTTTTTGTTGCCCTTTTCCCTTACTGATATAAATTACTATTGTTAAGTTCTCTTCTTTGTTGTCCCTCTTCTCATCTGATTCCATCTTCCACAATTTCTCAACTTCCTCTTTACAACTTGTTCTCAATTGATCCCCACTGAGATATGCCTGCTATACATTTCTCCTCTCCATAGAAATTATGAAGTTCTTTCTAATTCTTCTTCACCTCTGTCGTTTACAAAATGTTGTTTGTACTCTAAAGCTTCTCTTTCATTATCATCAAAGATAATCCTTTCCTCTATGTTATTAGGTTCACCTAATAACCTTCCCAGAAAAATACAAATTCCTCCATATTCAATAAACATGTCATTTGCATATTACTCCTCCTTTTTGTATAAAACAGAATTTCCATCACAATTGTCAGATTCAAAATAACTATGGGTTTCTATCTTCATAGGTGATTCTGCCATCAACTCTTTATATTTTCCCTCTGCATAAGTTATGAAATTGTCATCAATTCTCATTCCAATACTTTCCTCTGCATTACACAGTGTTCCTTGTTCTAACACAAGATTATCATTCAACAATTTAATAGCTAAGATTTCTTGGTACATATCATTATGAAGTATCTTTTCAGCCTCTATACTTAAACTATTGCAACAAAATGACGTTGTTTCTTCTTCTCTTACATCAGAAACAAAATTTTGATTTGCTAAAGCTTCTTCATGGCTTACAAAATTCCTGAACTTCTGCACCTGTCAATAGCCACTATGCCCTTTTCTCACATTTGACAATAATAAACACTCTCACGCATTTAAATAAATAAATTAACTAATCTTTTTCCTTCCAACCCCTTGCTAGTCACAACATGTGATCATGCTATCACATTGTTGACTAGGCCTGAATGCTCCTATATTAGACTCCCAAATTTGAAAGTTTCCATGACCTCTTGGCCATGTGTTCTTTCTGTTGATCATCCAGTATCCCAAACTTTACTTTCTAACTGGTCATCACTTCCATCATGCTGTTGGTTCAATTCTTCTACCACTATCACTTCTGTTCCTCCAGATTTCCAAATCTTATGTTTTTGTTGCCCTTTTCCCTTACTGATATAAATTCCTTTTGTTAAGTTCTCTTCTTTGTTGTCGCTCTTCTCATCTGATTCCATCTTCCACAATTTCTCAACTTCCTCTTTACAACTTGTTCTCAATTGATCCCCACTGAGATCTGCCTGCTATACATTTCTCCTCTCCATAGAAATTATGAAGTTATTTCTAATTCTTCTTCACCTCTGTTGTTTACAAAATGTTGTCTGTACTCTAAAGCTTCTCTTTCATTATCATTAAAGATAATCCTTTCCTCTATGTTATTAGGTTCACCTAATAACCTTCCCAGAAAAATACAAATTCCTCCATATTCAATAAACATGTCATTTGCATATTACTCCTCCTTCTTGTATAAAACAGAATTTCCATCACAATTGTCAGATTCAAAATAACTATGGGTTTCTATCTTCATAGGTGATTCTGCCATCAACTCTTTATATTGTCCCTCTGCATAAGTTATGAAATTGTCATCAATTCTCATTCCAATACTTTCCTCTGCATTACACAGTGTTCCTTGTTCTAACACAAGATTATCATTCAACAATTTAATAGCTAAGATTTCTTGGAACATATCATTATGAAGTATCTTTTCAGCCTCTATACTTAAACTATTGCAACAAAATGATGTTGTTTCTTCTTCTCTTACATCAGAAACAAAATTTTGGTTTTCTAAAGCTTCTTCATGGCTTACAAAATTCCTGAACTTCTGCACCTGCCAACATCATCTTATATTCCTTCACAATTTCCATAGTACTTTCATTTTGATTCTCCACTGAAGATATTTCATTCTGGTTATCATCACTAGCTTTCATTTGCTTATCTTCAACTTCTTTAATTATGACAATTTCCCTATCAATACCATCATTCTCAAGTTTACTAAATACATGCTCAAAATATCTTTCTGCTTCAGCCATTTCTTCCAATAATCTCACCTCTTCATCAACATGCATAAGCACATTGTCCAATTGTTGTTCATCACCTGTCAAACCTGAAAACATACACAACATGTCAGTTTCAAAAATGCAAGGCTCTTCATTTGAAGTCTCTGTGATTAGCTCCTCATGTTTCCCTAAACTATTCTGATAGTTCACTAAGTTAATGAGAAATTCTTCCTCAACGTTTCTGACTTCTTCCTCATTAAAGAAAACTTCTGGGATTGCAACTTCTTGACTATGCTTGGCAACTTCATCATAAGTGATGAGCCTCGGAATTGGGTAACTTATTGGGCTCATTTTTTCTAATTGTTCTTCATCAATCCACCATTTTTCATAGTTTTTTTGAGTATATTTATGTTAGTTGAATGAATGAGGATAGTCACCTGACCAAGAAGGCTAACACGTTGTTAATGCAGATTTTTGGACAAATTTTGGACCAAGGCTAAGAAATTATGAACCAAATGGCAGCCAAGCATGAAGGAACAAGGGTGAGGATTTGTGTGAAGGATGTCTCCTTCATTAAAAGGCCCTTCCTCGAAATCTCCACCCCTCAGCTCGGAGTTTAGCAGGCCACCAAAAAGGATTCCCAAGGGCAGCCAAGCAATCTTGTGTGAAGTGGTTGATCACTGGCAGTTTGAGCAGTCGAGCCCCTTGAGTCAAGGAGGGTTGTTGGATACCCTCGTAGGCATAAATAGGAAGGCTTCCAGCCTTCGTAGGTTACTTTTTGGATTGTTGTATTTTGCACTATAGTGCTGTTATTTTCTCACCTCATTTTGTAGTTGTTGTTGTATAACTTTCTTGTGACATGGGTATTTTTGAGTAATGGAAAACAGATCTATTTGGCATTGGTTCTGAGTTCTTTTTAGGAGCCTGTAGCTCTTGGGGTTGGGACCAACCCAAGTGCCAAGGCTTCCTTTGTGTATTGTTATTTACTTTTTATGTCTTTGCAAAGTAATTTCTGTTAAGTTAGATTAGAATCTTGCTTGGTTACTTAGATCGTAGTTGATGGTTAAAGGATTTTTCATGTTCAGATTTACTTGATAGGTCAATAACAGGGAAGATCTTCAGAAACAGGCCATCAAGCACCTTATATCTCACCTCTCCCTCAGTGAAATCATGAGCTGGGACCAAGGTGACCTTGCTGCCACCAAAAACACTGTCTTTGCTTCACCATGCAATTAGTAGTGTTAGATTCTTAGTTGCCGAACTTGATATAAATTTTGGTTGCATGCTTAGGTTTTTGATTGCTTAGTTGCATAGTTGTTCCACCTGATTTCATGCAAATAAACTTCCGTTCCATTTCTTTGCTGTTATCTAGGTTAGAATAGGCTAACGTAATTAGGTCTTTGATTTTCCAAGTCCTTGTTTGTTCCGTTTGAAAGATAACTTGTAGAGCACCTGTAACACTTCTATATCTGCCCGTACTCCATCAATCCCCATCCTCTACTTTGGACCCTTGCTTTACATTCGCCACATTCGCTCGCTTCGCCCTAATTCCATATTTTTGTGTAATATTGTTCTCTCCCTCCTTGAACAAATCCAACCATCCTCACCACTCCACAACTCCATCCACCAAGTATTGGACCTCATCACACCCCTATCTCACCTCTGTACTCACTCCTACACCTTTCCTCCTCCATCAAGCCTCCAAAATCCCCTTTCTGAACATCCTGTAGAAAATTACAAAACATCTTGTAGAAATTCCAGAACATCCTGTAGAACCCCTGCAGACTTCCTGTAGAAGCTCACGAAAGCGGTTTCTTGATAGCCAAACTCTGTGAAACTCTCTGGAAGGGTGCTAGGGACCCCTTAGGCCCTCTCCGAACCTTCCCAACCTCTTGCAAGCATTTTCTCTCGCCGATCCACCTCTGCACAGTAAAAAACAGTGGAAGCACATGCATGATAATTCTGACAACTTATTCAAAAATACAAAAAGATGTTTTCTTCATATAGTGATAGCTTAGACACATGCATTTTACCTTCCTAGAAGTCAATGGCATCTCTTTCAGTAGCTTGCATCCTGTTTTTCGCATTAGTAGGGCTAGCTGGTAAAATTAGGGTTTTCTAGGGTTTGCACTTCCTTTCAGCTTTTCAGTTTCTTTCTGCAAGTAGATTAGCTTCCTTTGAGTTAGCTTTCGTCCATCAGTTAAAAAGCTTCTTCTCAGAGCTCATAGAAGTTGGCTTAAGCCCCTAGTGGACTTGCGCTAGCTGACCAAGTGACAACTGCGGCAAGAGCTAGTACTTGTGCATACGACACCATCGCTTCCAAGTTTGTTACGATCTACTGGGTTGATAAAAGTAAAGAGGGGAGTCCCAGGAGTTGCAGCATTATTGCTGCAATACTGGAGCCCACCATTCTTTTTGGCGTCGTTGCTGGGGAAGCGTCAGAGTATTTCTGATTGCTGCTTTTCTTCTATTTTCTACCACAACCTTTTGCTAAATAGTTTATTTCATTTCCATTCTGCAATTTCATTTCCGCAAAAGTAGATTAGACATTTCCTGCTTTCCTAGAGTAGCATTTCAATTCTGCAAGCGTAGAGTAGCATTTCAATTCTGCAAGCGTAGATTAGCATTTCAATTCCACAATTTCAATTCTGCAAGCATAGCCTAGCATTTCATTCCTGCAATTTCATTTCAGCAAGATAGATTTTAGTTAGTTGCAATTCCATCTATTTCAGTTTTGCAGGCACAAGCAGAAGAAAAATAAAGTAGCCAAAAATATTTCATTTCATGCCTCGTAGGAATAGAGACAACACCGGAAAATTCTTACCCAACAACCCCACTACATCATTGAGCCACCCTTCTCTCTTCTTTGGTGACCGTGATCCTGAAGAACCTATAGGTGAACCTCCTGAGATATACGAAGATCCTATAATAGGAGAAGAGCAAGAGAACATCCCTCTCGAGACCATGGCTAAACATAGAAACGATATAGGAGATGAGGAGAGAATAGAAGGTGCCTTTCCCATCCGAGAGACTAATGGGGACATGAAAATGGAAAACATAAGTCCCTCAGCCTTACCTCACTTCCATGGACTGACCACTGAAGACCCTGATACCTTCCTGTTTGAGTTTGTTGTCTTGTGTCGAACTTATGACTATGCCGAAGATGAGCAAAAGCTTAAACTCGTTCCTTCTACTCTCAAGGATGCAACACTATGCTGGTTCATGGGGTTACCTGGAAACAATATCACCACTTGGGCTCAGATGCAGCAAGCCTTTAACAACAAATATCGGGACTACTGTAGGTCAAAGGAAACAAAGGGAGAGATCTTTCGGATGACCATGGGAAATGATGAGTCTTTAGAAGACTACAAGGAAAGGTTCCAACTCAGTTATAAACAGGTCAGGTGCACACTTGACCTTGAATCTCTGAAGTTGGTTCTGCTCCAAGGAGTCCTTGAAGACCTGCTAGATACCCTTCATTTGCTAGCTGGTAGAGACATCTACCAACTACCTTATGAGGACATAAAGACTGTGTTTAGAAACCATTCTAGGGCAGCCTGGAAAAGAGGTAGGGGGAATCCACTTTCAGCTAGTACCACCTTCTCCAAGCATGAGTTTGCTAATCAGATGGAAGACCTAAAAAGTGAGATGAGACAGACCATTGCCATGCAACTTGATACTTTCCAAATCCAACAAAAGAAAGAGGAAGATGAGAGGGATTTGGCCATTTTTTGTCCCAGATGTACGAGGAAGCACTCTAAGAACAAGTGTCCATTTCACTCAGTAGAGGTATTTTTTGTTTGTGAGGAAGACCACCCCACAAACCAATGGCCAACCTTGCCTAAATTTAAAATCATGTACCAGGGGACTGAGGCAACCACTGAACCTCTCTATTTCCTTAACCAAAGGAGGCCGCATGGGCCCAGACCTTACAAGCAGAGGATGCAAGGGACATCCCAAGCTTATTATAGCCTCAACCAATCCGCTCAAATACCTTCTTGGGGTCCCCCTGCTCATCCTTCCTGGTCTGCACCTCCTCTGTGGTCTTATCCATCTCAATACCATACTCAACCTACTGTTCATTTGTTTCACTCACATGTCCAGCCACCGCCTCAGTGGAATGCACCTCAGCAGGGGTGGAGGCCCCAATACAACCCTCTTCCCGCCATTTTGCCTCCCCCACCTGCTCAACCACAACCATTACCTCCTGCTCCTCCAAGACAACCCCAGATGCCTGTCCAACTGAACCCGAACCCCAACAACAGACAGGCATAACAGGTATACACTAGGGAGACAACATGTCCTACCTATGCTGTGGAGATCCAGGAGATCAACCTGGAATCTAGAAAGGTCCTTCCAGACTACCAACTTCCTCCCATGGAGGATGAGGAAGAAAAACAGGAAAGTGAACCCAAAGCCATTCCACCCTTTCCTGAGCGACTAACAGTAACCATGCAACCAAACCCAAAGGAGACTGAACTTCTGGGAGAACTTAAGAAGTTGTGTGTGAAAATACAACTTCTCCAGGCCATAAAAGATGTACCAATATACAAAAAATTGATCAAGGAGAAGTGTTTTAGGCACCCAGGCAGGTGCAAGAGAGATGCCCAGACTATCAATGTCATAGGACAACTATCTGATCTAATGTTGGGGCAAGTAATCTGTCCAAAATATTTGGACCCTGGGAGTCCTGTAGTTGATGTCCACATCAATGGAACCATAATCCCTCACACCTTGATTGATCTAGGGGTTGCCATTAATGTGATGACTAGGGACACTATGCTTAAACTCAACCTTCAGAGTTCCTTAAGGAAGACCTCGACAGTACTGCAGTTAGCAGACTGCTCCACCGTGACTCCCGAAGGGATTGTGGAAGATGTCCTGGTCTCTGTTGACTCTTAGGAGTACCCTGCTGACTTCTTGGTCCTTCAGCCAAAGGCTAAACTTACTGGATATCCCCTCATATTGGGAAGGCCTTGGTTAGCCACTGCGGATGCTTACATCAGTTGTCGAGCTGGAAGCATGACTATTAAGAATGGGCCTATGTCTAAGCAGCTAATCCTTTATCCTCCTACCCAACCACTACTCGAACATTACTCCCCACTCTGGTTGGAAGAGGGAGATGAGGATGAGGTCTACTCTGTACATTTGTGCACCATAGAAGCCACCAGGGGAGGCCCTCAAACTGAGGATGACCTAATTGAGAGTTTGATTCAAAATCTGCCTCCTAGTGCACTGTCATTAGAAGAGTTGGTGGAAGATACCCAAGCCAGTGCTCTAGTGGGCCTCTGTGTGACTGATCCGACCTCTCCTAGAGTTAAGAGTGTGGAATTTGGCCCTGAAATAACCTTCAAGATCAGCTCCTTCTTATCTCCCTCCCAGGAGAAGGAGCTGTGTAGTTTGTTGAACTGCCATTTGGAGGCTTTTGCCTAGAGTTATAAGGAAATGAAAGGAGTCCATCCTTCAGTCTGTAGCCATCACATTTACATTAAAGAGGATTGTAAACCAGTCAGGCAGCCTCAGAGGAGAATGAATCCAACCCTTAAAGACATTGTCAAAGAGGAATTGCAAAAGTTATTGGATGCAGGATTCATCTACCCCATCTCCGATAGTGAGTGGGTTCACCTGTAGTGCTTGTGCCCAAGAAGAATGGGAAGTGGAGAATCTATGTAGATTACCAGGAACTTAACAAGGCCAACAAGAAAGACCATTTCCCTTTGCCTTTCATAGATCAAGTGTTGGATGGACTAGCAGGGAAGAAGTTATTTTCTTTCCTAGATGGGTTTAGCGGGTATAATCAGATCCAAATCAGCCCGGAAGACCAAGATAAGACTACCTTCACTTGTCCATGGGGTACCTCTGCCTACCGAGTCCTTCCCTTTGGGCTATGCAATGCTCCTACCACTTTCTAGAGAGCAGTATTGAGCATATTTACTGAGTTGGTTCATGATTCGGTGAAAATATATATGGATGACTTTACTCCTTATGGGTCTAACTTCCAAGAAGCCTTGTCCAACCTCGGAAAAGTTTTAAACAAGTGCATTGAGATGAACCTATCCATCAGTCCTGAAAAATGTGAATTCCTGATGACTGAAGGGACCGTGCTAGGTCATACCATTTCTCAGCAAGGATTGCAGGTGGATCCTAACAAAATTTCTATCATCCAAAAGGTTCCACCTCCTCAAAAGGTGAGAGATGTTCAGAGTTTTCTAGGCTTGGCTGGATAGTATAGAAGATTCATCAAATATTTCAGTAAGCTAGCCTCGCCATTGTTTAGCCTCTTAGGAAAAGATGTCGAATTTAAATGGACTAATGACTGCCAAGGGGCTCTGGATGAGTTGAAAGGTAAGCTGATATCTGCTCCGATCTTGAGAGGTCCAAACTGGGCCCTACCTTTCCACATCCACACCGATGCCTCGAACAAAGCCATAGGATCAGCCTTAGGACAAGTTGAGGAGAAATTTCCATATGCCATACACTTTGTTAGCAAAAACCTTTCCAAGGCAGAGATGAACTATACGGTAACCAAGAAAGAGTTCCTGGCTGTAGTCCATCCCTTAAACAAGTTCATGCACTACATCACTGGTTATCAAACATTTGTACACACTGATCATGCTGCGATTAGATATTTAATGAATAAACTTGATGTGAATGCTCGTATCATTAGATGGTTACTTTTGTTGCAGCAATTTCATTTGACTATTGTTGACAAGCCAGGTAAGGAAAATGTTGTTGCTGACTTCCTATCTAGATTGGATTTGCCTACAGGTGAGGAAGGGACAGTGGATGACCAGATGCCAGATGAACACTTGTTTGCTATCTCAGTACTCTCTCCATGGTTTGCTAATATAGCAAACTACTTGGTCTCAGCATAGTTCCCTCTGCATCTGTCCTTGAAGGAGAAGAGTAGAATCGTGAGGAAGAGTGCCCCATTCACTTGGATCGGGGGCAACCTGTTTAAACTCAGCCCATATCAAATCTTGAGGTGTTGTGTTAGGGAAGAGGAATTCTTTGACATCCTCCTAACCTGTCACGATGGACCATGTGGAGGCCACTTTGCAGCAAAAAGGACTGCCTTCAAAATTCTACAGGCTGGCTACTATTGGCCTACTCTTCATCAAGATGTCAAAAGATACATCAGCCAGTGTGACTAATGTCAGAGGATGGGGAAACCTAATCCAAGGGATGAAATGCCCCTCCAACCTCAAGTGACTTTCGAGCCATTTGAGAAGTGGGGCATGGATTTCGTGGGCCCTATCAACCCTCCTTCAAAGCAAATGTCTTACATCATTGTGTGCACCGACTACCTGACCAAGTGGGCAGAAACAAAGGCAATCAAGGAAGCGAAAGAAGAGAAAGTAGCTGAGTTCTTAAGGGAAAACATCTTCTACAAGTTTGGCTACCCATGAAAGTTAGTCACCAATCAAGGAAGCCGGTTCACCTCCAACCTGATTGAAGATTTGATCGCTCATCACAAGATCAAGCACAAGACTTCCACCCCATATCACCCCCAAGCAAATGGACAGGTGGAAGTCACTAATAGAGCATTGGAAGGGATTTTGACTAATGTGGTGAGCAGCAGCAGAAACGATTGGGCAGATCGCTTGGTTGAGGCCACTTGGGCCTACAACACCACTTGGAAAACTACGATCGGTTTCACACCTTAGGAGCTGGTCTAAGGGAAGAAAGCTTTTCTGTCCATAGAGTTCGAGTATAACACATTGAGGGTGGCAACTCAGCTAGACCTAGATCTCAGCCATGCTCAACGTGAAAGATTACTACAGTTGAATGGATTAAATGAAAAAAGAATGCAGGCCCTCCTCCACTCAGAAGTAGTCCAACTTCAAAGGAAGATATGGCACGACCGACACCTTAATGAAAAGAAATTCCAGCTGGGAGATTGGGCATTGCTGTATGACTCAAGATACAAGGATTTCAAAGGAAAGCTGAGGACAAGATGTCTAGGACCATATGTAGTGGAGAAGTGTAATGACAATGGCTTAGTCCTTATCTGGACCATTGATGAAGAATCCATCTCCATGCTTTTCAATGGGCATCGGTTGAAGATCTACAAGAAACCTCGTTAGAGGCAGGAGTTCATTGAAACTTTGGAAAAACCAGTGTTGGTAGTGGAGCAGGGCTCTGCCCCTATTCCACCCACACTTTGATCATCAAAAAAAAAAAAGGAAAAAAGAAATAAAAAAGATCCTTCGGTGAAAACCTTTCTGAGGCACCCAGGGCAGACAGTGAGGGTGAAAACCTCATGGAGGCACCCCAACTATCCCTAGAGAAATAAAAAAATGTGGAATAAAAAGATCCTTGGGTGAAAACCCCTTTGAGGTGCCCAAGGAAGACAATGAGGATCAAAACCTATTTGAGGCGCCCTCGCTGTCTCATAAAAAAAAAGAAAAAAAGAGAAAAAAGAAAAGAGAAAGAAACACAAAAAAAGGAAAAAAAAAAGAGAAAAAAAGGGAAAAAAAAAACACAAAAGAAAACAGAACTATTCTCTGTGAAGTAATTGCAGGTTGCAGGACATCGTACATTGCAAGAAAATAGGGTGCGCAAAACAAGGACAGGGGTCCATACCAGGCTCAAGGACACCCCTTCAGACACCCCCTCCATGGCAACTCACCTCTCCTAGGATTTGGTCACATTCAGGTTGAGATTGGGCCTTCTACAGGAAGTTCTGGGCTTTCTACAGGAGGCTATAGGCTTTTCTACAGGAAGCTATAGGCTTTTCTACAGGAAGTCCTGAATTTCTACAGGAAGTATCCTTTAGAACTTTCAGACGAGCCAAATTCAAGTTTGAAGAGGGAATCTGATGGTTGGGATCAGTTTGTTAGACCTAAGGCCACACCTCTATCCAATCCAACACCATGTGGCACCCTGTTCCATCTCTTGACACCTCTGTCACCCACCTAGTCGTGTGTTCCTACACAGTCATTTCAGAAACCCTGTTTTCCTCAGGTTGATAGCAAAGAAAAAGAGGAAAATTTCAAGTAAAAAAATCAAGCAACAAAGGCTCGTACAATCTACCCGTTCAAGCTCCACCTAAACTCTTCATCAGTGAATGCAGCCCTGCTTGTTTAGCCTGCATCCCAGAAGGAGAAGCAGCTACAGGACGTCCTACAGGAATCCTGTAGCAACTGATCCATTTGGAGTACATACTATGGAGTCAATAGTAGCTGAAATCGACACAGGGAACATGCAATAGGCTCCGCTTGGATGAGAACACCTCCTCAACAGCTGAAATCATATGGAGCCTGTGCATGTAGCGTTTACGACCAGAGGATTGGGTCCTGAAGCTGTGCATATAGCATTAGCCAATGAAAGGAGTTCCAATGCCTGTGCACGAAGCAGCAGTGAGCAAAGCCATCATTCCACATCCTGAAACCTGCAGAACATGTCCACGCCCACACAGGTAAGTGTCTAACCTTATTCGTCAAATTGCATACACTATACTCTGAAAACTGCATGACTGTGAAATGGTGCGGATTGAATGAATTCAGTGGCCAGTCAACTGGCCACTCACAATCAGTCGAATGGCCTCATGGGATGCGAACGAGCTTGGTTACGCTAAAGAGATAGGCAGCCGACACATGGGAAGTGTCGAGTTGGGAAATCAACGGACTGACAATGTTGGCGACGGTTAATGGCAGAGGGGAAGTAATGGCAGCCAGAGACACACATGAGAATAATGGCCATGACATTGGCTAATGGATTGGCCTGGAAACCTCACTCGCTCACTAAGAATTGCACCATAATTTGAAATTGCTCGGCCGAGAACCCACGATGAACTGCTATCATTTACACTTGCAACCGTTTTCAGCAAAGTACGCGTCCTCCGCCTCTATAGTTTGTTAGCCCGAGCTTCTCAGCATGTTTCAAAATCCTCCCGTGTTCCAGGCTTGTTTAGAAGCATCGTGACATCCTCCAGTACCTGGCAAAGCTCTCTATAGGAAGGAGCTCTATAGGAAACATGGCATAGCCTCCCAAAGCAGAGAAACCTCGACTGCCTGCATCGAAATTGGAGTTTCGAAGAGAGGTAGGCTCAAAAACACCATCCCCATCCATGATATTTCAAAAGGTGGTGAATTAAACTCTCTGGAGTAGGAGAATTAGAAGAAAGTCTGCCTGTGGGTCAAAAACAGTAATTTGCATGTGTGATACACGAAATGTTTTAGTTGGTTCTGCGTCAAATTCTCCTCCACGGTTCCTGTTAAGGAATTCCTCCTATAGAAATGATAAACTGCTGTGAGGGCTAACCTGTGCATGAAAAATGTGACTTTTATGTGGTTGAATGCATACTAGGGATGAAAATTAAGCTCTGCACTCTGTCTATGGGAGTCTAATTCCCTTTTGACAATCGAGTTTTGGGCAGCAACAACTTTATAACCAGAGAATTGGTGCAAAGTGAAATATAAACACTTGAGGGATACTGTCTTCAAAGTTTAGGGGAGGAAACCATCACAGAATACCCCTTTCTGATCAGTGCACAAGCCAAAGCGGAGTACTCTCACCATGCCAGGAGGGTTTATCAAGAAGGAACCCTCAGATTCCAGAAAATTGCATGAACACCCCGTAGTAGTGGACATCTTCACTCATGCCAACTGGATGGCATTTTGTGACAAAATTCAGGGACACGACGATGCAATAACGGAAGAATTCTTGTTGTCTCTACAACCTAAATCAAAGACACTGGCCACTGTGAATTTTAGAGGGTTGACCTTAAAGTTAACCCCTGAATTCATTAGCTGAGTCACTGACCTGCCATTGGGGATACCCTGGAGCAAAGAGGAGAGAGGACTAGGCCAAAAAGCCAAGAAAGAATTCTTCCTACCGGAGGAATAGTTTGTAGAAGATAAGAATGGGGTAAGGAGGGCCAGTTTACATCCTTTGTGGAGTGAAGCTAGTCTCCAAATTATGAAATACATTACCTGTGAGGGGCGATTCAGTATTGTTTACGACTATCATTTCCGACTGCTAAAAGAACTAAGACATGGATTTGATCTACCCCCAGAGTAGAAGTTAAGCATCCCCTATTTTCTCTTGCAATCATTGATTGAATGTGGCACAAAATTGAAGGAAGGGACACCAGATCAGCTAGCCCATCATGGGCTCATCATGCTTCTGGTAGAGGATGGCCTCCATACCTACACTGTCCCCCTCTCCTGGGAAATTTTCTGCAATATGTCCAAAGATGATGATATAAGAATTATGGCCGAGGAACTCACCTCATCCAGTAGTGAAGAAGGGAAACACCTTGAAGCCAAAAAGAAAGCCAAGGGTAAGGGAACCCAGGACAAACCACCACAGAAAGAATAAGAAGAGAAACAAGAGAAAGGCCAAGCTTTCAAGCCCAAAACTGTGGGTGGAATAAAGGCACAAACACCAAGGGAGAAATGATTGCAAATCAGCGCAGAGAGGATTGAAAAAGTCCAAGAAATTAAGGGCACACCCAAGGCAACCACAGCAAAATTGACAGAGAAGACACCCCTAGCCAAGCAGGCAAAAACAGTGAAAACCATTTCTACAGGAAGCCAGAAAATATTCAGCACAGGACTTTCTATAGGAAGTATGAAGGCAGAAAAGAAAAAGGAGAAATCACCCGGAATCTTGGCTAGGGAGGTAGCAGCAGTGCTGGCTGCCTTAAGCACAACCCCATAGCAAAAAGGGAAGAGAAAAAGGGAGCCTTCTATGTATTTTAAGGCAAGAAGGAGCACGAAGATAAAGACTGGCAGACCCCAACCATCGTCAAAAGAACCAATCATGATTATAGACACCCCAACAACACAAAAGGAGAGGTATCCCTCCAAGGCATCAATCACTTATGAACGGGGAAGCCCGAAGACATCCACCTAGAGAGAAAGAATGAAGATGTTAGACACAAAGGCCTCTCTACAGGATGTTGAGACAATTCTATAAGATACATTGGCTATGCTAAAGGAGACCGAAGAGTTGGAGGAGAAGGTAGCTACATCATCCCAAGAGGAGGAAAAGACTGAGAAAATTGAAGAACCAAGCCCCCAGCCCAACCTAGGCTCTTACTACAACTTGCTAGAGGCTGGAAGGATAATTCCCCAAAAATTTGCAGTGCCACTCTTCTTTGAACTGGAGGAAGAGAGAGCGAGGACCCACACTTGGATGAAAATCGCCACATCCAAGGGTGTGGAAGATATAGGTCCCTTGGAGGAACAGTTCAAAGAGTCAAGGAAAGAATTGGCTTTGGTACGACATATAGAAAGCGGCCAGTGGGCCAAGCTCTAGGAAGAAAATGAGCTGCTCAAATAGGAGCTACGGTTATAGGGACACCTTATGGAGGATAGGCCCCACACCTTGGGCGGACAACTACAACAGGAGGAGCCCACAACACCCAATAGAACACCTAATGAATAGCAGAGAAGGGAAGGGATGCAAGCTGAAATTGAGACACTGAATCAATAACTACAGGAAAAATAATTGCAAGCAGGCCTAGAGATACAGTCTTTGAAATAGCAGGTACAAGAAAAGGAGGCCCAACTGGCCTGCATGGCCAGTTGGGTGATGGAAGCTCTGCAATGTAGGCAGTCGGCCAAATATTACGCCCTATACCTCAAGGATTAGTGGTTGCAGTTTCAGATCAACACTTTGGCACAAAGAGGTATCACTTCATTTCAAAACTACTCTCAATTCATGGCTCTATGTGACAACAGCTCATCCGAAGACAAGGCCAAGATATTAGAGTTTTACCTACACAACTTGGCCCTTCCCAACATGAACTCGTGGGACCCTAATGCTACAGTAGGGGATGTACAACTTATGGCCATGGCCTCTTGGCTAAATCATGAAGAAAAGAGAGCAATAGAGGTCCAAAACATTATGAACAGAGAGCTACATGAGCCACTATTGATTAGAGCAGAACCAGAGGATCCTTTAGCATTAATATCCGCCCACCAGCACTTGGCCAATGACCCTCAGGCCCTACCAGATTACATGGGCAGACAATCCCAAGCCATAGCCCGTTTTGAGGACATGGAGAGACTGATGGGGGATAATTGTGTTCATGCTTGCTCCCGAAGGTGGAATTCACTGTCCCACAGCCTAAATATTAGAGAATACCACACCCCCACAAGGATGAGGGAGGCCTTGGCAAGAGTGCCTCTCTACAAAAAGTCCATGCAGAATCTTCAAGCCAACTGGATCGACCTCAAATTCAGTCCTCCCTTGCTTTTGGGATTGTTAGAGGGAGTCAGAGAAGAGGAGCAACACAAGCAGTGGGAAGAAGTGGAAAGCAAAGCATGATTTCATGATCGTGAAGAAGATATCACTTCAGAGGCCTGGGATGTGAGGGAGGCAGTCAAGGCTATCTAGGACGATGATTTGGACTAGTTTCTCAGAGGATGAGAAACCCATTTAGCAGGGGGTGATGATGAGCCCTGAATTGGGTAACTTATTGGGCTCATTTTGCCTAATTTTCCTTGTTCAATCCTTCATTTTTTATATATTATGCATGTTTTTTAGTATGTTTATGTCATTTGAACGAATAAGGGTGGTCACTCTACTAGGGAGGCTAATACGTGGTTATTTTAGGTTTTTTGGACAAGTTTTGGAGCAAAACCAAGCAATCATGGGACAGGTGACAACCAAGCTTGAGGTGAGGATTTATAGGGGGGTTGTCTCTGGCATTAAATGACCCTTCCACAAAATCTCCATGCTCAACTCCGAGCTCAACAGGACACCAAAACGAATCTTAAAGGCAGCCAAGTAGCTTTGGAAGACTGACTGTTTACTGCAGTTGGAACAGCCGAGTCCCTGGAATTTAGGAGGGTTGCTAGGCCCCTCATAGTGTATAAATAAGAAGGCCTCAGCCTTCGTAGTTTACTTTTGGAACTGTTGTAATTTTTCACTTGAGTGCTGTCATTTTCCTAGCTCATTTTTCTTGTAGCTACTGTTGTATAACTTACTTGTGATGATTATTTTTGGATAATGAGAAGCAGTTCTATTTGGCATCAGCTCTGAGTTTTTTTTAGGAGCCTGTAGCTCTTGGGGATGGGCCCAACCTAAGAGCCAAGGCCTCCTTCATGTATTTTTATTTGTTTTTGTGTCTTTGCAAAATAATTTATGTTTAGTAGATTAACAACTTGTTGATTACATAGGTCATCGTTAATGATCAGATAGGCTTTTGCATGTTTAGATTCAGTTGATAGATTAGTAACAGGGAAAATCTTCAGAAAAAAGGCCATCAGGCACCTCTGATCTCACCTCTCCCTCAGTGGGATCGTGAGCTGGGACAAAGGTGACATTGCTGCCAACAAAAACATTGTTTTGCTTTGTCATGCAGTTCTTAGTGTTGGAATCCTCATTTGCAGATGCTGACATTAGTAGTGTTTAAATGCTTCAGTTGATGATTTCTTAGTTTCATAGTTATTTCATGCATTTCATTTCGAATAAACTGTTGTTCATTTCCTTTTGCTATTACTTAGGTCAGAATAGAGTGAAGTAACTAGGTCATAGGTTTTATAAGTGTTTGTTTGTTCAGTTTGAAAAACCACATGAAGAGCACCTGTTATCCTTCCCTACCTACACATACTCCATCCAACCTACGTGCTTCATCCTTCACTTAGAACCCTTACCTTACATTTGCCTCATTCTCTTACTTTGCCATGATTCTCATCTTCTTTTGCAACATCGTTTCATCCCTCCTTGAACAAATCTAACCATCTGCGCTACTCCTCAACTCCACCCTCCAAGTCTTGAACTCCCCTACACCCTTATTTCACCTCCATACTCATTCCTCAATCTTTTTCCCTCCATCCATGCTCCAAAATCCCATTTCTGAACATCCTGTAGAAAATTACAGACATCCTGTAGAAATTCCAGACATCCTGTAGAACCCCTGCAGACTTCCTATAGAAGCTCACAAAAGCGGTTTCTTGATGGCCAAACTCTGCGAAACCCTCAGGAAGGGTGATAAGGACCCCTTAGGCCCTCTTTGAACCTTCGCGACCTCTTCCAAGCATTTCCTCTCACCAATCCACCTTTGCACAGTAAAAAATAGTTAAATCGCATGCATGATAATTCTAACAACTTATTCAAAAATACAAAAAGATGGTTCTTTCAGATTCTATTGTAGATATAGCTTAGATACATGAATTTCATCTTCTTAGAAGTCAATGGAATCTCTCCCAGTAGCTTTCATCCTCTTTCTTGCATCAGTAGAGCTAGTTGGTAAAATTAGAGTTTGCTAGGGTTTGCATTTGCTTTCAGCTTTCCAGTTTCCTTCTGCAAGTAGATTAGCTTCCTTTGAGTTAGCTTCCATCCATCAGTTAATCATCCTCTTCTCAGATCTCATAGAAGTTATCTTGAGCCCCTAGCGGACTTGTGCCAGCTGACCAAGTGACATCTGCGGCAAGAGCTAGTACTTGTGCATACACCATTGTCGCTTCCAAGTTTGTTACGAACTACCGGGTTGATAAAAGTAAAGAAGGGAGTCCCAAGAGTTGCAGCATTGTTTCTGCAGTATTGGAGCTCACCACATACTCTACATTCCTAGGAGTTTGCCAGTCGATGATAGCTTTAATATTTTCTGGGTCCACTGTTATGCCTTCCTTGTAAATAACATGTCCCAAGTAATGAAATTCAGTTTGAAATAAACTTATACACTTGCTCAGCTTGGCATACAACTTATTCTCTCTCAATAATCTCAATACTGCTATCAGGTGCTCTGCAAGCTCCTCCTCATTCTTCAAACATAGAAATATGTCATCAATGAACACTATCAAACTTGTCTAGATAACGATGTAACACATTGTTCATCAAACACATGAAAATAGCTAGAGCATTAGTAAGACCACATGGAACCACCACAAACTCATAATGTCCATACCTTGTATGGAATGTGGTATTGTAAACATATTCTTCTTTGATGTGCACTTGATGATATCTTGATCTCAATTCAATCTTATTCTTGATAGTCACCTTCTTCTTCCTATAATCGATGCACAACTTGAGAGTACCATCCCTATTCTTTACAAACAATATTGGTGCACCACAAGATGACACACTTGGCCTTATGTATCCCTTATCAAGCATTTTCTTAAGCTGCAACTTCAATTCCACCAACTCTAGAGTACACATCCTGTAGGGTGTCTTAAACGTTGGTGTTGATCCTAACATCAACTCAATCGAAAAGTCAACTTTCCTATGAAGAGAAAAAATTGAAATCAATGCAAGAAACACATCCTAAAACTACTGCAAAATAGGATACCTCTTCAATATTTCATCATCCTTGACATCCTTCCCTTTGTCACTAGAAATATGAACTACAAAAAATACACATCCTTTCCTGCAATTGCACTTTTCTTGCATAGTTGTAACCATTCTCATAGATTTAGGCTTCTTCTTTCCCTGCAAGACTCTTCTTTCTACTTTAGCCTTATGAATGTATAACTAATCCATTCCCAAAAGCATACTATGTGATCCCAACAGAATCACATTTAGATGTGCTGATGTAGACATACCATTCAGCCGAAATGAAAAATATCTCACCCAATTATGAACTCTTTTGTTGGTCCCTGTAGCCAACTACACCGACCAATATTCTGCACACACTTATTTATTCAAGTAACACTTATCCACCAGGTCATGATTGATATAACTATAGTTAGATCCAGTGTCAATAAAAATGGAAATAACCTGATCACAAAGCTTAACTTCCATATCGATAATAGATCTCTAATGATCATCCTGTCTATTATCCATTGCTGCATAAATATGAGGAATACTCTACCCAATATCTATAATTTTCTATGCCTCCTGAACACTGTAAATTTGAGGTCTACACCCATATGTGATGGAAAATATCTCATGATATTCTCTCCAGCACAAGTCCAACACTGCAAATTCTTCTTTCCATCACCTTTGTTATGCTCCTTAGGTTGAAATCTATGTCCTTTTCCAACTTCATTGAACTTCTTGTAAGGTTCCACATTATCCTTATCACTTACATATTTAGGTCTTCCTTTCTTCTTAGACCACTTTCCTTTAGTCTTGAGATTACCTTCCCAATCCTGCTTAGGCTTAGACTTGTGCTTAGATTTCTCATAACAATGTGTCATCTTCCTGATGACTTCCTCTAATGACCGAGGCTCATCATACTCAATCTGATTTTAAATGCTAAAGGAAATCCACTAATGAACCTTTGGGCCTTTGTCTTATCATCCTTGAGGTGGGGCACATACCTTAACATCTCCAGCAATTTAGTCATGTAATATTCATTTGTAATAGAACCCATCTTCAACTCATAGTACTCCTTTGCCTTTTCATCATAGTATCTCTCGAACAAGTATTTTTCCTGAAGTGTATTTTAAACTCATTCTAAATCAACTCCTCTATCATGATGCCTCTGACATGATTCACATCTTCCCACTAGATATATTCTCTTCTCTTGAGACTGAAGATCACTATATTTGCCTTCATATTCTCTGAATAATCATGCAATCCAAAGAAATTATTCATCCCAAGTAGCCATGCTTTTGCATCTTCTAGTTTCTTCACATCCCCATGAAATGTAGGAGGCTTGGATTTATTGAACTCCTATGTGTTATCACTCAGGTTGTTCCCTTTGACTCCCAAGGGAATACGGCCGAGGTAACCACAAACCAATCTTTGGACTGCAGGTCCTAGCCTACCAATAGTCAGAGAGGGCTCTTTCTTCAGGATTTTAACTTTGTTTAAGGGGTGATTTTAGGCTAGATATGAGGCACATGGGTTTGATTTGATTTTGATTGATGGAGTGGTTGATCTTATTCAAACTGAGTTGACATGCAAAGTGTAAGAAGTTCAAACCATTGGGAATGGAGTCATGACTGTGAACTGAGGGGTGTTTTTTCTCTGGTAGAAGAGGGGAATATGGATCAGGATAGCTACACATGGCACAATGATTTTATGATGGAACAAGAGTGAAATGGAAGTTAGGAAATGAGAGGCAATTAAGGATCTCTCATCCAGCCAAAGAGGGAAAATGGATGAGTGATATCTAGGAGAAATAAAGAATTCCCAGAAAACATTCATATGTGAAAGGAACAACTTAAACATGCACAACTAAGAATGTATATTCATCACTGTTTCGGAGGAAAACATGGAAATTTACAAGAATTGAGCACAGAGAGCATGAAAACCAATTCTGGTCTATTCTTTTCTCCTGCAACTTAGATTATGATATATATGTGATACAACTATGTATAAACTGATAAACGAATGGAGGAACCACTTATTAAACCATGAGCAAGCACGAGAATTCCATACCAATTTCTTCAGCCATTGAAAGCACAACTAGCCAGTTCAGATGCAAGCATTCCAACAATATTTGATTACAGAAGTTCTAAATATTTACAGTGCAACTCTCAAAATGAGAGATCAACCAAACAACCCACCAACCCTTATTACATTGTTCATGGTTGTATTTATAGGCAAAATATCTACAACAAAGATCTGCTAGAAGATCTTTTTCAGGAAATAAATGCAATTAACCTAACTTGTATTATAAGTAATGAAAATATCTATTTAATGCTGTGCTGAGGGCAACTGTTTCAAAATGAGGTTGTCTATCATCCTCTGGCAGCTCTGCTTGTCCAATCTGTAATTGTTGCGCCTTTCACTTCTCATTTTCACCTCTTAGTAGGTTCTGCTGCTCTTAGGTGACTGTGATTCCCATTAAATCTGTTATGATTCAGTTTTAATGGCCTGTGACTTTGTCCTGGTATGCATTGACTTGGTTTGGATGGTCTTTAATGCTTTCCCAGCTCTAATATGGTCGATCTAATACTCTCTTTCACTTCGTTGATACTCTTTGATTGAATCGAGGCTTCTTCCGCTCTCTGATGTGGTAAAAACTGTTAAATCGCCCCTTTTCTGCCCTTTCGCAGCAAAAACAGTCGCTGAGAAAAAAGATTCCCCATTTTGGCCTATTTCCCATAGCGATGCACGATTAAACTGCCTCAAAATTTGATTCTGGTCCTCCGGAGCCTCGATTTCGCGCTTGCGCGCTTTCCTTTCAGTGGATGACATCAATGGTATCGCGGGTGACATCAGCGGTACGATGAGTGACGTCAGCAGTGGGACCCAGTACGGATGATGATGTCAGCAGGGTGACGTGGCAGGGTGATGCAGCAAGGTGAAGCACAGTGGCAGGTGATGTGGTGGCATCGTCCTGTGGTGAAGTGGCAACAGGGGAGGGCGGTAAGTGGTTTGCGTCAAACCGCTTTTGGTGCGGGGGCGGTATCTGTCAGGGGCAGTCCGATGCAATGAAAAGCCAAAAAGTGTCTCAGTGTATGACGGTGAAACTGTCAACGATTGGGCACTATGGTGCCTTCATGTAAGGGCGCCCGATATGCATGAGGGCCGTCGGATCTAGGAGAGACGATCCGACGGTGGACGGGAGGGGAAGATGAGCGGGTTTTAAATAAAAAACGTGCGCGATAAACGTTTGATTATTCGCGGCGGTGGGTGGGTTTTAGACTTTAGGTTTTGAGGGTTAAATGCGCGCTCGGGGTCATGGTTATTCATTGACCAAATATCAATGAAATCCAAAGGTTATGCAAGTGCGGGGTGTGGTGTGGTTTAGTGTGCGGGGGAGGGGTTTAACATGGTTATTTATTTAACCAGAGGTTTAAATAAATCCCAAGGGAAACGAGCATGGAAGGGCTAATACTAACGCCCCAAATAGACCTAGTATTTCCCGGACTTTTATTTATTAGGCTATAGTTGCCATGGGGATGAATATTTAGTATTTTTGGGTTTTTTAAATGGTTTTCACATAGTAGGGGATAGAGGAATGGCTTGGGGAGCTAAATAATAAAGTTAGGAGTTAGTATGACTTGGTGGAGTGGAAATGTAAGGGGAATGATGAATTTGTGCAAAGATTATTTTTACACAAGAAATGTCGCTTCTTTTCACTAAGCCAACTCAGATGTCAACTTGGCTTTTAAGCAAGAATGGAATGAAAATGGAATTTTGGGCAGATCCAAGGTCCTTGAGGGGGTGTTAGTGAATCAGTTGGGAAATAAGAAGAGAGGGGAGTTAGAGATGCCTTGCCTGATTTGATCAACATGAGAAAGTGCCACAAAACTGTGATCTGGTTAGATATGACACTTGAAAATATGAAATGGATCACATAGCTTGAGTTCTACAACCACAAAACTACTTACCCAGCCTACTTTACCTAGCATTTTTTCTTCTTTTGGTTTGGGTGCACTTGAAATACCAAACCCAACTTTTCATTTTTTTTTTTTTACTGTCCTCCTACCTGTATCTGCACTTATTCCATTCAGGGGCTCAGATTAAGCTGTTGAGCACCCTTGCTTCTCTACTTATCTAAGAACCTACCCAGATTAAGCTATTTGGATAGATAATGGTTCTCTATATTCTACAACAGAAAATTGAAACCTAGGGAGACCAAGATTAAGCTGTTTGGACCTCCCTTTAATTGAAAATTCTTCAAAAATGGAATAACTCCTCAAAATTGGAATACAGTAGACGAATTTAGGCTGGTAGACTCTCATGGGCACTTCATTGGCCTGAGTATCAAATATGGAACATTGCATCCTGTAGAGCATGACATATTTAGCATGTAAAAATGTCAGTCATGAAGGATGAATACCTGCTATGAGTAGGAGGCTAACAGTGGCTCGACTTGGGGATGGCCTTTCCTTGTGAAAGGCCAAGAATAGTAGGTCAGAATGCCTTGATCTTCACTTGTTGCTGTACTCTGAAACTTTCCTTTGTTGGTTGCTTTATTTATGAACATGACAGCAAACCTTGAAGAGCTTATGGCCTTCACTTCGGGCTTCAACTGCAGCAAGCTTGCTGTCCAAACAAAAATTGAAATCCTACCTACCTACTCTAATCAGTACTTACTTTGCTGTTAAGTGAAATGAAATAAACAGTGCAACCATTTAAGCATTATAAACATGAACGAGCTTTGCTGCTTGCGCTTGTTGGCAGAAAAAACTGGGATCCTGCAATCTAATATGGCTTTGCTAATCTTTGAGAAGATCAGGAAACTACTGACCTTCTTTGCTGAAACAAGAAACTGTAGAAAAGGGTCCTGCAGCATATATACATTATTGCCAAACTGAATTGAAGAACTGTACAAAGGTTTGGGATCACTATCATGCCTTGGAATAGGGATATCATCAACATTCTGATACTGAGACACACAGCCTGCTAGTGGAGAAGAGTACCTCTTTACTTCATCATACCCCCTGTCAGCACATGCATCATATACCACCTGAACTGATATTTGTAATTTATTACAAACAGGCTCATATGGCCTTTGACTGACCTTCACAAGCTGCTCCTTTTCTTCTTTGAAAACCTCAGATGGCTGATCATAAAGAGGCAGGGGATCCACTTGGATGACTTGATCATATGCTGCTGCTTCTAAGTCTTCCTCCATCTGATACTTGATGGCTCTTTGGGGCTCCAAAGCTAGAGGCAATATATTTTGAACACTGGTTTGGGATTCCTCCAGATGATCAATATCAACACTTGCTGATATTTGCTTATTGACTGTATGATATTTTTCCTTAATAAACTGAAAAGATTTGAAACAAAATGGTAAATTTCCTTCACTGAAATGAAAATTTTCTGCGCTTTCCTCCTTTACTTCATAGCTGAGATAGGCATATTGCTCATTGATTTCAGGCTGTTGAGCCTGAACTATGCTTTTTGCCAAAATAGGCTCTGATTCCTCAGCAAGGTTGATTTGGTCATTAGGCTCATCATCATCATCATACTCATCATATTTTGGTAAGAAATTGAAAGAAGAGAAGATGTTATGTTCATATAGTATATCAGGAGATTGCTCCACCATGTATGGCTGTACGAATATGTCATCTGTTTTGTGGTAGGTTTGTTCATGAATGTCATGACTTTCCTGTTGTAAAACAGATGCATTCAGATGTTCTAAACATTCCACTTTCATTGTGATCATTTCCTCTGACCTTTGTAACCAACCATGAAGTCTTTCTTCTTGCTCTGCTTTGTGGTTTTCCTCCCTCATTTTCAGATTTGCCTCTATGTCCACTGCCATGTCCTGCATTTGTTTCATAGTGGGGGGCTCCTTTCTCTTAAACAAAATTCTATTTCTGGGTCAAAAGCTCTTGGATAATGCACTAGAGCTAAATTAGGGGGAGGTCTAATATTCAAAGGCAGAGCATGATAAACTTGATTGAATCGATCATGAAATTGTTGAACAGATTCACTTGGATTTATTTTTAACTGATTATATTCTTCAATGAGCAAGAGGAAATTAAGTTTGATCATCCATCTATCAAGGAAGAGGTTGGAAAACTATTGAAGATTCGAGATGCTAGCCTCAAGCAATGCTTTAAACCAAGTCCTAACTTCGCTTTGCAAAGAAAGGGCAAACAACCTGATACTAACATCCTCATCCTCTACTTCAAATATATTAAGATAATCTTCAAAGGCTTGGATATGATTTTGGGCAGTAATACCATTCTCTCCATCAAATCTTGGGAGATAATCAGGATGATTTTTGGGCAGAGGATTAAGCATAGGAGGCAACACAAGAGGCTTATACCTGTCAGGAACTTTACGAGGCACGGGAGTATGTACAGGGATTGGCTGAATGGGCTCAATATGAACAAGGATAGCATGATTGGCTTTGGTATTTGTTTCCTCCTTAGCTGTATGATGATTCTCAGTAGCTTTTAAAGGCTGCTATTGTAATGTGCAAGGAGGCCTTTCAACAATATTTTCAAAAGGCGAGTCATGAAAATCTAATTTAAAATCATTTTTAAAATACAATATACACAACAAAATTTTGTGGAAGAGAAAGAACATGACCTGTTGGATAGTAATCCAGGTCAACAGCCTGATCTGCTCATATATTTCTCTTGGGTTCATTTCTCTAGTGGAGTCTTTATTATGAGGATTATGTGGAGTCGCCAGGTGGATAAGTAAATCAACTTTGAAGGGCCTGATCTCTGTCCACCCACAGATCAGGACTTAATATGCAACAAGAAGCAAAGTTTTTTTTTTTTTTTTTGAGATTTTTTGAGATTTTTCAAAATAAGTTTAGGAATTATTGGAAAGGAAAACTAATAAAAAATGGAGATTTACAGTAATGAACAGATGATTTTCCCTAGTGGAGTTGCCATTATGTTATCACTCAGGTTGTTCCCTTTAACTCCCAAGGGAATACGACCGAGGTAACCACAAACCAATCTTTGGACTGCAAGTCCTAGCCTACCAACAGTCAGAGAGGGCTCTCTCTTCAGGATTTTAACTTTGTTTAAGGGGTGATTTTAGGCTAAATATGAGGCACATGGGTTTGATTGATTTTGATTGATGAGGGGGTTGATCTTATTCAAACTAATTTGACATGAAAAGTGTAAGAAGTTCAAACCATTGGGCATGGAGTCATGACTGTGAACTGAGGGGTGTTTTTTCTCTGGTAGAAAAGGGGAATATGGAGCAGGATAGCTACACATGGCACAATGATTTTATGCTAGAACAAGAGTGAAATGGAAGTTAGGAAATGAGAGGCAATTAAGGATCTCTCATCCAGCCAAAGAGGGAAAGTGGATGAGTGATATTTGGGAGCAATGAAGAATTCCCAGACAGCATTCATATGTGAAAGGAATAGCTTAAACATGCGCAATTAAGAATGCATATTCATCACTGTTTCAGAGGAAAACATGGCAAGTTACAAGAATTGAGCATAGAGGGCATGAAAACCAATTCTGGTCTATTCGTTTTTCCTGCAACTTAGATTATGATATATATTTGATACAGCTATGTATAAACTGATAAACGAAGGGAGGAACCACTTATTGAACCATGAGCAAGCACGAGAATTCCATACCAATTTCTTCAGCCATTGAAAGCACAACAAGCCAGTTCAGATGCAAGCATTCCAACAATATTTGATTACAGAAGTTCTAAATATTTACAGTGCAGCTCTCAAAATGAGAGACCAACCAAACAACCCACCAACCCTTATTACATTGTCCAGGGTTGTATTTATAGGAAAAATATATACAACAAAGATCTGCTATAAGATCTTTTTTAGGAAATAAATGTAGTTAACCTAACTTGTCTTATAAGTAATGAAAATATCTATTTAATTTTGTGCTAGGGGCAGCTGTTTCAAAATGAGGTTTTCTGTTGTCCTCTGGCAGCTCTGCTTGTCCAATCTGCAATTGCTGCGCCTTTCACTTCTCATTTGCACCTCTTAGTCAGTTCTGCTGCTCTTAGGTGACTGTGATTCCCATTAAATCTGTTATGATTCGGTTTTAATGGCATGTGACTCTGTCCTGGTATGCATTGACTTGGTTTGGATGGTCTTTAAAGCTTTCCTAGCTTTGATATGGTCGATCTGATACTCTCTGTCGCTTCACTGATACTTTTTGATTGAATCGAGGCTTCTTCCTCTCTCTGAGGTGGTAAAAACTGTTAAATCGCCCCTTTTCTACCCTTTCGCGGCAAAAACAGTCGCTGAGAAAAAAGATTCCCCATTTTGGCCTATTTCCTGTAGCGATGCGTGATTAAACTGCCTCAGAATTTGATTCTGGGCCTCCGAAGTCTCGATTTCATGCTTGTGCGCTTTCCTTTCGACGGATTATGTCAGTGGTACGATGGGTGACGTCAGCAGTGGGACCCAGTATGGATGATGACGTCAGCAGGGTGACGTGGTAGGGTGACGTGGCAGGGTGACGCAGCAGGGTGAAGCACAGTGGCAGGTGAGGTAGCGGCATCGTCATGTGGTGAAGTGGCAACAAGGGAGGGCGGTAAGCGGTTTGCCTCAGACCGCTTTTGGTATGGGGGCGGTATCTGCCAGGGGCAGCCCGACGCAATGAAAAGCCAACAAGTGTCCCGGTGTACGACGGTGAAACCATCGACCATCGGGCACTATGGTGCCGTCATGTAAGGGTGCCCGATATGCATGAGGGCCGTTGGATCTGGGAGAGACGATCCGACGGTGGACGGGAGGGGAAGATGAGTAGGCTTTAAATAAAAAGCGCGCACGATAAACGTTTGATTATTCATGGCGGTGGGTGGGTTTTAGACTTTAGGTTTTGAGGGTTAAATGCGCACTTGGGGTCATGGTTATTCATTGACCAAATATCAATAAAATCCAAAGGTTATGCATGCGCGAGGTGTGGTGTGGTTTGGTGTGGAGGGGAGGGGTTTAGCATGGCTATTTATTTAACCAGAGGTTTAAATAAATCCCAAGGGAAACGAGCGTGGAAGGACTAATACTAAGGCCCCAAATAGACCTAGTATTTCCCGGACTTTTATTTATTAGGCTATAGTTGCCATGGGGATGAATATTTAGTATTTTTTGGTTTTTTATATAGTTTTCACATAGTAGGGGATAGAGGAATGACTTGGGGAGCTAAATAATAAAGTTAGGAGTTAGTATGACTTGGTGGAGTGGAAATGTAAGGGGAATGATGAATTTGTGCAAAGATTATTTTTACACAAGAAATGTGGCTTCTTTTCACTAAGCCAACTCAGATGTCAACTTGGCTTTTAAGCAATAATGGAATGAAAATGGACTTTTGGGCAGATCCAAGGTCCTTGAGGGGATGTTAGTGAATCAGTTCGGAAATAAGAAGAGAGGGGAGTTAGAGATGCCTTGCTTGATTTGATCAACATGAGAAAGTGCCACAAAACTGTGATCTGGTTAGATATGACACTTGAAAATATGAAATGGATCACATAGCTTGAGCTCTACAACCACAAAACTACTTACCCAGCCTACTTTACCTAGCATTTGTTCTTCTTTTGGTTTGGGTGCACTTGAAATAGCAAACCCAACTTTTCAACTTTTTTTTTTTT